>BGKB01000299.1:0-37324 GCA_003116975.1 Aurantiochytrium sp. KH105 | reverse complement strand
TGTCACGGATCGCGGTGAGATTATCTACCCTGAGCGTGTCACCGAGAAAGGAGACACGATGCAGGAGGCGATCCGATTGGCAGTCAAGAAAGCGATCAAGTCATGGGAGCGTTGGGGCTGGTTCTTTTTGTTCATGGCCATTTTCATGAATGCCCCTTGGATTTATGCTTTGTGGTATATCTCGTCGACAATCGAGTACTCGAGCTCTTGAGGCTTTTCAGTTTCTTCTTCTGTTGTTGTTTATTGTCTTCAATTTGTAACTTTGTGTTTTTTGTGTTTTGGTGTTGTCGACGGATGAGGTTCGAAAATGTTTTTTTGTTTTTTTCCACACAGCTTACTTCTGTCTGCAAAAGAAGAGTCCGGAATCGTGTATGTCTGCTGGCATTTTATTGGGTTCGACGCTGAATGGGGGGGGCGCCGAGGTTTGTCACGAACGGGGTGAGATTGATCATTGTTCCGGTGTCCTGTGGAATCGGGGGTGTGGCGCTACACCACAGTAAGGATGCATTTCAGTTTGATAATTGGCCCACGAAAAGAGAACTTCCCAGTATGATCATTGACGTGTCACCCAAATCACTACCACCACCAACAACAGCAATAACAACAACAACAACAACAACAACAACATAAGTTTTGGGGGATGTTTAGTCCTCAAAATGTTAAAAAATCACAGATCGCAGATACGATCCGAATCAAAGGCCAGGCTTCGCCGTAATGTGATGAGAATGGCGAACCATGGCACAATGAGTGAGATGCCAAAAAGAGTGATGGCACAGCCGCGGCGCTCAAAGGCGCGAATGGCGATCCGTAGCTGCTTGACAATGACCTTGCGAAAAGACTCGCCCTTGACAGTGACATCCTCGGGGTAAATCATGGTGCCGTCTTCCCGGCACGACGCGATAATCGCAAACTTGTGCGAGCTTAGATGACGCCAGCTGATCTTTACAATGCCGTTGAGGAAGATCATGCGCGCCAAGTTAGTGGTAATGTAGCCGAGAAGGGCGCAAAAGAAGGTGAGCAGCTCTGCGTGCAGATACCACTCCATGGTGCACGAGGTATCAAAGGTTACGCCTCGAAGAATAGGTTCGCTGGGCCCTGAGCACTGGAAGTCACAGGGAGCAATCTGATCGCAATCGTAGATACGGTCGAGCGAGAGAACCTGCAAATTAAGCGTTTGCAAATACTCTTCGAATGGTGGAAACGTGCGAACGCACGACTCGAGGGCGCTATCGCGGACCAGATTCGAGAACTCGTCCGTCCAGCCATTGGCGGTTTCAATCGCATCGAAGTCAACACAGCTCCGAAGATACTCGATTTTGCCAGAGAGATCGGCGGCACGCGTATTGTAGTACTCGAGACGATCGTCTTGGTTCAAGCGAAGCGAGATGGAGTCGATCGTGGAGTCACGGCACGAAAGCTCCATGTTAACTCCAATCGAGTCAATCTCCGTGTTGGCCACGTAGTCTCCATCACTAAAGGCATACTGCTCTGCGAGCGCGTACGAGTTACGGTAGAGCATGGTGCCATTAGCAGTAGTGTTGTAGAGGAGTTCACCGTCATTCCCCGTAATGGAGTTCTTAATCTCCACAAAGCACTTATCGACACAGTTGTTCGTGTACTCATTGTAGATGGGGCTGTAGGTGCCGTAAAATGCGGCTCCGAAAAGACCAAGAAAGAGGATGATGATGGCAATGTTGAAGACGGGGTTCGTGAGAATGTTGCCAATTTTCTGCATAGGGTTGGCTTTGGCCTGAAAAACACCCGCAGCAATACCGCGCTTGGTGCGGACGTCGGCAGGAGGAGTGTTAATGGCCGAGATATTCCAATACTTGCGGATGAGCATAATGGAGCGGAGAATACGGTATGCATAATCGAATGCGAGCGCGAGGTCGTTGACGTCGGTAATGCCGTTGTAGACCTGGTTAAAGACGTCATCAGAGTAAGAGTAGACGTCAGACCACTCGCGAGGGTCCGCTTTGTTGAGGAGGCTCGCGCTTGCCTCGGAAACGTTCACCTGGGCCTCATCGATGAACTCTTCGATGCTGCTCGTGCCATTCTCCTCGGACGAAACGGAATCGAGCTCGTCCGCTACGTCACCAACAATCGTGGCTGAAGAGCGTCTCTGTTCATCAAGAAGGGTCTCGTTGACATAGGGCGGATTATAATCATCAAAGAACACCTGCAGAAGCGCTGTGGTGTTGCCTTCATAGAGAGCGTTGGAAGCAGCAATGAGGTCTGCTTCCGTGTACACTTGGCTCATGAATCCATTTGCCTGCGCCAACATATCGTCATAGACTTCTTCAGGGTTGGGGTCGACGAGATTCGAAAGGGAGTCGTACTGCGCGCTCACGAGATTGCCAAGGGAATCAGCAAAGTCGAGAGAGATGCCAGAGACGTAGACCAAGCCTGCAGAGAATCCTGCTGCCGAGAGGACACCCTGGACGCTGACGCAAAAGTCGTAAAGAGACTGATAATTGGCCATCTTGGCTTCGATAGAATTGCGGTATACGCGGGCCCGGTCGAGCATTTCTTCGTATTCGCCCTTCATAGAGTCGAATCGGGTCCGGGCCTTGCCAAAGATGGTTGTCTCAGAGCAGCTCACCGACGCTCCATTTTGTTTTGTATAGGTACCATCGGTCGAAACGCAGGCCATGAACTCGGAGAAGGACTGGTCGATTGCGTCGATCACGGCCTGCGGGTCTGTGAGGTTCCCTGTGAGGTCGCCAACAACGCTGCTAAAGAGATTGTTGGTCTTGTTGTCCATGAATTGAAGGTCATAGAGCGCGCGGGCTGCCAGCTGGTCGCTTAAGCCGTTGACAGTCTCATCGGTGGAGCCCTTGTATGCCTCGAGATCGGCGACAGCGCCTGCAGCCAGAGCCTCGCTACTCAGAAACTCGGAGATATCCGTCTCTCCACAGGTTCCGGTCTCGTCCACATTGCTGGTCACGCTGCTTGCGTCATTGAGCTTTTCGTTGGCATCAATGAAGGCCTCACTGCAGAGGATAACTTCATCCTTGATCTCCTCGAGGCGGTCCTCGATGGCTGTTTGGATAGTTCGGATGCGTTCTTCCTCGTTTGTCTTGTCGCGCGCGAACGAGATGGTGCACTCCTCGGAGACCTCGGTTGCGCAGGCCTTGTAGGCTGCGCGCTGGTCCTGGGTGATTTCGAACATGCGCTCCGTGGAGTCGCTCACGGTCGCTTGGGTTGGCGTCGGGATGAAGAGGTGCGTGACCTCCTTGGCGACGACGAGGGAAGTCAGCCAGAGCAGACTGACTGCAAGGGCGCACATGAAGGCGCGCTCGCAGGCATGTTTCTTCCTGATTTGTTTGTGGACCTGGTTGCCCATACGCTTCACGATATTTCCCTTTTTGTCCTTGACGACCGTGGCGTCTTCGAGCGGGGGCATGTCGTCCGGGTGCGCCATGGACGGGGGCCGCGCCTTGAAGAAGGAGCTACCGGGCATGGAGGGGGGTCGCTTGAAGAGTGAGCCACCGCCGCTGCCGGTCATCGAGGGTCGCTTCAGGAACGAGCTTGCCTTGCGCGGCGGCGGGCCAGCCGGAGTTGGCGGGGTCGCCGTGGGGACCGCCATGGTGAACTCGTCTTCATCCTGCTCCGCGAACGGGTACGCCGCCGAGGGCGGCCTTGCCTTGAAAGGCATCGCTCGAGTACGCTCGGGCAAGCAGCCGAGCGAGCGAGCACGCGAGCACGCGAGCACGCTTCGGGCGCTTTCGTTGCGGCCGGCCAGCCGGCTCGGCGTCCGTCTCGGTTTGAACGCGAATACTGTAGATGTTGAAGTTCAAGCGAACTTGCGCTCGATCAGCCACTGCCGGCCGCGAGCGAGGCTCTTTGGCAGCAAGGCAAGCACGCGAGGAAGGAAGGCGTGCCAGCGACGCGGAGCGCGGAGCGGAGCGGGCCGCGCGCGCGAGGTTTGCTCGCTCCTTCTCCCTACTGGCTTGGAACTGCACGCGCGTGGTAGTAGTACTATAGGCCCTTGTTGAGAAGGCCTAGTACCAAGAGCTTTTTGTTTTTATTCTTTTGTTCATGACCGTCAGTCACACAGTCAAGCCCACGCTGGCTGGTTGGCGCAAGTGCGCCTTCCGCGATACCCGACTTGCAGGCGTGCGTCGCAAGTGGGGAATGTATACCTCTGTTTGTTGCCTGTATGGCATGGCTGTCTGTCTGTCTGGCAGCTGGGCGCTTGTGCACGCGCCGGCTACGTGCCCATGAGTCTACCTCGCTCACGCGCTCGCCTCGCGCGTTCGCCTTGGCCTCCTTTCTTGGCAGCTAGCCGCGAAGCTCGCAGCTGTGCTCCTCCTCCGCGCAGCTGCAGCGTGCCTGCACAGCCTGCCGCTGCTGCACTTCGCCTCGCGAGAGCGAGAGACCGAGCGACAGCGCCATGACGCCGCTGCCGCCGTAAATAAAAGACCCGCTTTATGCATAAGCGCACACCCCCCAAAACACACACCCTGCCTCACAGCGTGAGACACTGCACGCGCGAAGCCAAAAGCCAGACAGATGCGCGCTTCTCCTTTCTCTCTCTCTCTCTCCACCACCACTGCTGCTCCTGCGCTGGCTCGGCGGCCGTCGGCCGGCGCAGCCACCCTGCTGAGGAGCGGCGAGCGCGGTGGCCGCCGCGGAGACTCACAGACAGACAGGGAGACTTCCGCGAGTAGCGGGCCGCACCGCGAGCCGTCTCGGATCACGCTCCGGCCCGCTTCGGTCGCGCGCGGCTACGGTGCCCTCCGTCACTGGCGGCGTATAGGTCGCACAGGTTGGCAGTGGCCTTAGTTGGCAGCGCGGCAGCTGCGGGTCCACAGCGCGGCGCTCGGCAGGTACGCCCGGGCGAGAGGCGGCGAGGGTGGCGCAGTGTACGCGAGAGGGGCAGAGTCATCTCGCAGACTGCCACAGCCCGCCGCCCGACTCGGGAGCGAAGCCGGGAGATAACCAGCGCAGCTGCGCATGCACGCATGCTATTGTGGGAGTACGGGGCGCGGCTAGCACGCGTCGGGGCAAGTCGAGTAAAAGCGGGGATAATAGGAAAACAGATTTCTAGCCGACTTACACGGTCCTTTTGTAACTGGAAAGCTTGACTCCACTGGCAGACCTCCTCACAGCCTCTGCTCCGAAACCACCTCAGTAAAGTCTCCGCCACTGGACTTCAGCATTCCAAAAAAAAAAAATTCTAACTGTAACTTGTACGAGCCGGCCTGGAAGCAGGCCGGCCGGCCGGCCCGGAAGTGAAACAAAACGCGCGCATACAGTGCGTGGCGGCGTCGCGAAGTCGGGTAAACGAAGCTGAAAGTAGAGTATAGTCCCTGACCGGAGCGGCGCGTGCACGCGTCTTCACACGCACCAGTCAAGCCGTGGCCTAGCGATACTTCTATTCATACTAACTGCTTCTACCGAGAAGATTTCTGCCACCTCTGTCGGCACAGTCCTGCCTGCAGCATCAGCAGCAGAGTTCAAGAGCGTGGCGCGCGCGAAGAAGCGAGCGGGGGCAAGCGCACTGGCGCCGCGCGCGACCAGTTCGCTTCGCTTTGGTTTGCGTCGCTTCGCCCGGCGCGGCGCGGCGCGGCTCAGATCGGCTCGGCTCGGCTCATCTCGATCGGACTCATCGCGGGCTCGCGTGCGCGTACTCGGTACGGCACGCACGCACGCACGCACGCACGCACGCACGCACGCACGGAAAACAGAGCAGCAGCGGCTGCGGCAGCGGCTGCGGCAGCAAAGGCCAGGCGTAAAAGGTCTCATTGACAGCATACGCGAGCACCGCGGGCGGTGAGACTTGCCTTCTCGAGGCGGTCGAGCGCCAAGGACTCTTTGAATGCCATCCGCGCCTCGACGGACCACCTGGACGACGAGCAAAGACGGGCAACCCAGCGTCGAAACTGTGAACAATATGTACCGAGCCGAACATGATGGCAGCGGCCACAACGGCGGGTCGCCGAGAGTAGCCTCGCAAATGCCACGACGACCAACAGCTCCGCCCCCCGCCGCCAGAGCTCCGCCCCCTCTCCCCGCTGGACCTTTGCCGGAGGAACACGAGGTTGATCACTCGCCATGGCACATGTTTTCCTCACGTATCTCGTCCAAATTCCAGCGCGTGAGCGGCCGCTTGAGCGTGACACGGCGACCCAGCGCGTTGGGTCGCACGAGCTTCGCTGGCGAAGGAGGTCTACATCTCCCACGCATGTCCACAATTTTTCATCGCGATGAGCACCACGAGTTCGCCTTTGAAGAGGAGGGCGCGTCGTCCGACGAAGAGGACCTCGAAACTGTGGAGGCAAGATCGGCCCCGAGCGAAGCCTCGAAATCCAACTTTCTGCTTAACAGAGTCAAGGGCGGAGTTCAGGGCGCCGGCATCTCAACGGGCCACAAACTCGCGGATAAAAAGATTGGACAGCGCATCTGGCTGGCCCTGATTGCCGTCTGCTGGCTGTGGATCACCTCGTACGGCATGGCCAAGGCTATCGTCGAAGCCTACATTCCAATTCCCGTGCTCACCGACGTGTCTGATCGCAATTCGTTTGCATACTCGACCTCCACGCAGGCTCGGGACGACTACGCGGACGACGTAAATCGTGTCGCGGATGCTTGTGAGGCTGACTTCGACCGAACCTTCCGACTCGAGGTGCGGCGACGTGACCTCGCCAAGCTATTCAACCAGAATGAGCTCACTTGGTTGATTGGCAACATTACCATTGCCGAGACAAAGTACAACGCGACGCAGACCGAGCTCTACAGCACCGTCGACATGAACGATGCGAGCGTTCGCACGACATCCAATGCAACCGAGTGCCTCCTGATTGACGGCATCGTGGCCGGTGACGCTGCCGCCATTAATTCCCTCAATGCCGCCAATGCGTACCGCGCCACTTCGGAGCTGGCAGCCGAGGACCTCGCGTTCCAGATTCAGCGGAAGAAAGAGTACGACGAGGAGTACTTTGCCAACAAAACGGACGATTTGCAGTCGCTGCAGTTGATGCTTGTGGCAAGCGTGCACAACACGTCGAATACCTTCGATAACACTGAGGGGTTCGCGGAGAGTCTGCGGGCTTGCATGGTGGTTGGTGGCGGCTGTTCCTCCGGCCAATCCATTTTCACCAAGATCCAGGGCACCTTTACGGAGGCCGAACAGTTCTTTACGAGGCTGAATGATGCACTGGCCGACTACGAGACCAAAGCCCTGGAGCAAATGACCGAGTACAGGAAAACGATCCAAAAGATCAACGAACTCAAGGACGACAATCTCGCTGTGTTGGAAGATGCCTTTGGCTCGTTTGGTACCATTCCACCTGAAAGCGATGCGGATACGGATACCATATATTACGTGAGCTTTTCTGATACAAGCATCACTGATGTGATTTCGACCTTCCCGGACCTGTACAGCGGTCTCACCTCCGACATCAGTGCGGATGGGACGGTTTTTGAAGATTCGTCCGAGGCACTCCGATCAAGCTCGACAGGCTGGGAGGCCGGGTGGACCGACGACTACGACCCTCCTGAAGTTGACACGAATGAGACACTTGCGAACTTGTCCGCAAGTGGCGACAGCTTCTTCACGAACTTCAGTTCCACCCTCAGCGGCCTCACGCCAGACTCCACTGACGATGCGGAGCCCATGCCATCCGATTCCGTCAACGCTGAGACTCTCAACACCAGTCTTTCCTCTTCCGAGGTCCTCGTCCGACTCACAGATCATTCTTCGTGGGACTTTTACGCTTACGACGATTCTATCACACAGGCCGTCTCGGACGGCATCCAGGAGATGAGCGATTTAATTCTCATCTTCGACATCATTTTCCGCATCATTCGCACCTTTCTCATTGTTCACAAGTACTGGTCACTGACAGGCTTGGCGACACCTCCTGGCGACGCGCGCATCAAGATGGATAATGGCGCCGGCTGGGGACCCAAGAAGACCCCGCTGCAAAAGATTGCAGCCATTGTGCTCAACCCGATTGTCATTACGATTCTCTCCGTGGTTGCAGTGGGTGTCATCTTTGGCAGCTTTTGGTATGCGTACAGCCCCCTTTACTACGAGTATGTCGACTCGTGCGTCCAGAACGACTGGCGCGACATCGAAGCTGGCATGGCGAATGGCACCATGCTTTACCGTAACGGTTACACGGCCACCTTTCAGTACGCATGCGCAGACGGCGACTCCTTGGCACAGTCGCGCACGGACGACATTAACGTCGGTCGTGACGTCGAATGCAGCAAGCAGAGTTTCGACGACACAGTGCTCTACAACGCACAAGTGGAACGCTTCAACGAGGCGTACGAGCGTTTCTTCTCGACGGTGAGCCAGAACGCCGCTCTGGTTGAGTGCCTTGACTTGGCCTACATTGATGGTCTGTACAGTACGGACTTCGAATCCAGCACAGACGATCCTGTCTTCGATCTCACCTTTGGTCCACTTACAAAGGCCGCAATTTACGAGTGCGACAATGTTGAGGGCTGCGAAGCGATTCGCGGCAAAGACACGGTGCAAAGTCAAGCAGAGGGCCCCGATGAGAATCTTTTGCGCTCTGTCACCTTTGATGCCGCGTGCTCGAGCGAGTACTGGGTTCATGCCAACCTTTTTTCCGGCATTTCTGTGGTTGGTATTTTCATCATCATTAACATCTCGCGTATCATTGGAAGCCGTGCTCTGGTTCGCGTTTTATGGCGCATCGTCGTTGTTCGGAATTTCAGCGTTCTCATCAGTGTTACGGATCGTGGAGACATTGTTTACCCCGAGCGTGTCACAGAAAAGGGGGACACGATGCAAGAGGCCATTCGCCTTGCTGTGCGCAAGGCCATCAAGCGGTGGGAACGATGGGGCTGGGTGCTGCTCGTCACTTCGCTTGTCATGAACGTTCCCTGGATTTGGGCCCTGCACTGGGTCTCCTCCACCATTGAGTACACTTCGGAGGCGGACTAGGTCCAGCCTACATTTTTCGTTTTTATGAATAATTGTTGTTTCTGTTGTTTTTTCTTCTTCTTCTTCTTCTTCTTCTTCTTCTTCTTCTTCTTCTCCTTCTTCTTCTTCCTTTTCTTCTCCGCCGCGCTGTTGTCCTCCGCTGGCTATTCGACCTCCTTCTTGTGCATGCCATCTTTTTTCCCCGTGCCGCGCACAGTGTCCATTTTCTGCTTCCAATTCTATACTTCGCTTTACAACAACTTTGCTGGCTGCGACGACGGCGATAGCAACAGCGACGGCGAAGGCGTCCGAAGCCACGCCAGAGCCTGAACAGCGAGGCCCGCTGCTCCAGCAAGCGCCGCCTCGCCAAGGGCTCGGACGCGGAGCCGCCGTGGGGTCCGTATCCCTGACAGACAGCCGCAGAGGCTCAACAGCTCGAACAACGGCAAGAAATCAACCTTGGTGGCCGCAGTCGGTGGACCGCGTCGAAGCGTGCTTGAAGGGACCGGGCCCGGGTCCAAACGAGCGCGCGGTCCAGACCGGCAGCAGGGGGGTGAGTGCGAGCTTCAACAGCGCGAACGACCGAAGACACGGCCACGGTTGGTCGCGGGGAGCGACACTACTCTGGACAAGATGCTGCAAGGGCGCAAAAACTCGCTGGCACCACAATCGCCAAAAATGGTCCCGTCCCCTCGTGCCGTGGAGGCCGCCAAGCTCAAGGGCTGGGGAGACCTCGAGCTCGAGGAAGGCTTTTCGCTCGAAGGCAAGGACGAGGCCAAGAGCGAGAAGAATAAACAAAGCCGGCCCCGTGTAAATACGACGGAAGGCAGTCTGCAACGGCGTAAAACCAGCCTTGATGGACATGCTGCGAAGCCGCCTCGCGCACGCGCTCACTCGAGCTTTACGCTTGAAAGTGTTGATGGAGGTCGGGACGTGCGCATCGTATCTCCGGTGCGATCCCGTCGCGAATCGCTTGTGCAGACCTTGTCCGAACGTAACATTCACGTCACCTACAAACAGCTGCGCGTCGCTACGCATCCGGAGACCGGGGAGATCTTCAAGACCTTTTTCACAACCTATGTCGTGCTTGACGCAGCTTCATTTGGGTCTTCCAAGACTTCACCTCGCGGCAAACGCGGTGCCTCTAGTTTCTCGACGAGTCCTGCGCAGGTCCACAGCGCTGCCTCGCCCGCGGATCCGTACACGACGAGCTACACATTTTACGTCATCAATCAGAGCGAGCCCCCTTGCTCCGCAGGCGTCGCCGGTCCACCCTTGCCAGGTGCCTCCACGACGAGTTCCACCTCGCCAGACTCTTGCAAGTTCGTCACGCGCTATACGCACTTCTTTAATGGCATCGTAGAAACCGCGGGTCCCGCGTAACGCCCTTCATACTATACATAGAGACCTTGACTTGTTTGTCGACTGTGATCTTTTTCTTTTTCTTTTGCTCGTGCTGTATGCTTGCCTGCCTGCCTGCCTTGGTAGGTGCAGCTAGCTGTTGCTCGAGTCGCAGTCCTCCATTCCCAACTTGCAGCCTGCATCATCATCGCCCCCCTTCCTTCTATCGGCTCCCTCGTTCATTCTGCCAGTGCCTGCTCGAGAAGTGGAAGTCCGGGCCTCGCTCTCGCTACGAACCAGGATCGCAACACAACGCTACGCTACGCTGCGTTACAAGGCAATGAATGAATGAACGAATGAATGAATGAATGAATGAATGAATGAATGAATGAATGAGAATGAATGATGCAATGCGTCCCCGCCGATTGCACGCGGAAGGGAGGGCGGCTCCATCCTCCATGCCACCGCCGCCCGCCCCGATGAAGTACTTCTACCCCGCCTCCCTCCGCGTCCTGCCTGGCTGCCTGCTGCACCACCCCGCCCGCCTCGCCTCGCCTCGCTAGAGAGCGGCGCAGAGCGGCCGCGTGCCTCGCCGCCGGCGTGGCCGATGCGAGCGGGCTGAGGAGGGAAGCGCAGGCCCGCGCGCATTGCTTGCGTTGCATCGCATTGCACCGCACTGCATTGCTAGCGTTGCTTGCGTTGCTTGCATTGCTTGCATGGATTGCATGGATCGCACCCAGGATTGCAAGGTGCGAGGCCGCGACAACGGGGTTCGCCGCGATTACATTGCACGCGCCCCTCGCTGGCGTGGCCTGGCGTGGCCTGGCCGAGCTCGCTCGCAGGAGGCAGCGGCGGGGCTGCGCCCTCCGCCTCCTGCGAACGGCGGAGCGGCTGCGCTGCGTTGGCGTGGCGTGGAGTCGAGTGCACCGCATTACAGCAGGCATGTGCATGGAATGCTTGTTGTGCCAGGTTGCATGCCTTGCCTTGCCTTGCCTTGCCTTGCCTTGCCTTGCATTGCACCGTGTCGTCTTGCGTTGCACTGCTCTGTATTGCATTGCACCGCATTGCACTCACTGCGTCGCGTGGATCGCAGTGTGTGTTGCATTGCACTGCATTACATTGCATTGCAGCGCATTGCAGTGCATTGCATTGCAGTGCAGTGCAGTGCAGCGCAGGGTGCGCGGCGCGTCGAAGCGCATTACATTCCTGCCGTGTCACGCCGTGTCATGTCGAGCATGGATCGATCAGTCGATCAACCGGCCGGGCATCGACCAGTTCCCGATCGCCCAGCCAGCCCGCCCGCGCGGCAGACGGTAGCAGGCAGGCAGGCAGGCAGGCAGCAGCGCAGCGCAGCGCAGCGCAGGAGCAGCGCGGCCGCGGGAAAGAGGCGCGCGCGCGCGGAGCGGGAAGGAGTCAGACGCAGGCGCGGAAGCGGTTAGGGACGCAAGATGCAGCTCGCGGCGCGACGCGCAGGGGGCCTGCTGGCCGGCGCGACCAGCAAGGCCGTGCCGGCCGGCGTCGCCACGCAGCGCACGGCGGCGCTCTCGGCGGCGGCCACCGGCGGACGATTCTCGCTCGAAAAGGTCGATGACGTCGCCGTCGTGACCCTCGATGACCCGGAGTCCAAGGTGAACACCATCAGCACCAAGATGCAGGCCGAGTTCTCGGAGCTGCTCGACACCCTGGAGCAGGACTCGTCCATCAAGGCAGCGGTGCTCATCTCCGGCAAGAAGGACAACTTCATCGCCGGCGCTGACATCAAGGAACTCGACAACATGAAGAGCGCCGCCGACGCTGAGGCCGCCTCCAAAATGGGCCAGGCCATGTGCGACCGCCTCGCCAACAGCAAGAAGCCCATCGTCGCCGCCATCAACGGCAGCTGCCTCGGCGGCGGCCTCGAGGTCGCCATGGCCTGTACCTACCGCATCGCAACCTCCAACAAGAAGACCTCCCTCGGCCTCCCCGAGGTCCAGCTCGGCCTCCTGCCCGGTGCCGGAGGCACCCAGCGTCTGCCCCAGCTCGTGGGCATCCAGGCTGCCCTCCCCATGATCCTTACGGGCTCCCCGGCCAAGCCGGACAAGGCCAAGCGCATGGGTCTCGTCAACGAGGTCGTCGACCCGCACGCACTCCGGACCTCGGCCATTGCCGCCGCCAAGGAAATCGCCGAGGGCTCGCTCAAGGTCAAGGGCAAGAAGAAGAACATTTTCGGCCGTGTCCTCGAGGACAACCCGCTCGGTCGCATGGTGCTCTTTGATCAGGCTTCCAAGCAGGCGCTCAAGCAGAGCGGCGGCCTCTACCCTGCCATCCCCAAGATCCTCGAGGTCGTCCGCGCCGGTGCCGACAACGGCCCCAAGGCCGGCTTTGCGGCCGAGTCCAAGGCCTTTGGCGAGCTTACCCAGACCGAGGTCTCGGAGAACCTCCGCGGCATCTTCTTTGGCAGCACCGCCCTCAAGCAGAACAAGTTCGGCAAGCCCGAGCAGCCCGTCAAGAAGCTCGCCGTTATTGGCGCTGGCCTCATGGGTGCCGGTATCGCCCAGGTGACCACCATGAAGAAGATGGACGTCATCCTCAAGGACGTCAACGAGAAGGGCCTCAGCCGCGGCCTGAACCAGATCCAGGGCGAGCTCGACAAGCGCGTCAAGAAGCGCAAGATGACCCCGTACGACCGCGACGCTGCCATGTCGCGCATTGTTGGCCTCACCAACGAGAGCGCCTGGCAGACGCACTTTAAGACTGTCGACCTTGCCATCGAGGCTGTTCTCGAGGAGATTGGCCTCAAGCACCGCGTCATCCAGGAGCTCGAGGAGAACCTTCCCAGCGACGCCATCATCGCCACCAACACCTCTGCCATTCCCATTGCCGACATTGCCAAGGGCGCCAAGCGCCCGGAGAACGTTCTGGGCATGCACTACTTTTCGCCCGTGCCCAGCATGCCTCTGCTCGAGATCATCCCGCACGAGGGCACCTCCAAGGAGGTCATCTCCAAGGCCGTGGATTTTGGCATGAAGCAGGGCAAGACCGTGGTCGTCTGCAAGGACGTTCCGGGCTTCTTTGTCAACCGCTGCCTCGCCACGAGCATGGCCGCCACCACGGGCCTCCTTGTTGAGGGCACTCCCTTTGAGGACATTGACAAGGCCATGAAGAAGTTCGGCAACCCCGTGGGCCCCGTCACGCTCTGCGACGAGGTTGGCATGGATGTCGCCATGCACGTCGAGCACACGATGGCCGCTGACCTTGGCGTCCGCATGACGGGCGGTGAGCCCAAGCTCCTCCAGGCTCTTGTCGACGCGGGTCTCCTCGGCCGCAAGGCTGGCAAGGGCTTCTTCGTGTACCCCAAGGGCAAGGGCAAGAAGACCGTCAACGCCGAGGCGGAGAAGATCATTGCCAAGTTTAAGCGTGATGGCCCCAAGCTTGATGAGGAGGAGATCCAGAAGCGCGTTGCGTACCCCTTCATCAACGAGGCCTTGTACTGTATCCAGGATGAGGTTGTCGCGACCCCGGTTGATGCCAACATGGCCTCCATTATGGGCGCCGGCATTGGCATCCCGCGTGGCGGCCCCATCAAGGTCTTTGACCGTCTTGGCCAGAAGTGGGTCGATGACATGAACCGTATGGCTGACCTCTACGGCGAGCAGTTCGTCCCGGCCCCCATTGCCGTCGACTACGCCAAGGCTGGAAAGACCTTTCTCTGATTGGTAGACTCTCACTGTTGATTCCATTTACATAAACCCTTTTTTCGCAATCTTTCGTTTTGCTCTGGCCTTGATTGTTTTTTCTGACAAAATAATGGGAAAATGAACACCTGAGCCAGCTGACTTTGTTTGTAGTCACCGATGCAGATTCTCGTGTGGCTTTCTCTGCGCATGGACTGTTCCGCTACTTTTATTTGCTTCGACTCTTTGGAAAAAAAGGCCCGACTTCACAAACAAAAAGGGACTCGGAAAGAGAAAATAAACTTGATAAAAGATAATTCAAATACGTGCATGGTCGGTCGCGCAGATAAACGTTTAGGCCGCGACACTTTGCGTAGGTACATTTTCGTTGGCGTAGGCTTCGTCATCATACGAGTCCTTCTCCTTGAAGGGGATCCAGCGGGCTTCGAGAGTTCTCTTGACTTCTTCCACCGCAGCCATGTCCTCAATCGTGCCAGGGACGCGGATCTCCTTTTCATCAGCGATTTGAAGCATGACATTGCGCAGGGTCTTGCCGGAACGCGTCTTGGGGAGCATGCTTACCACGAATGCATGGCGCATGCTGGCAACGGCGCCAATCTCCTTGCGGACCTTGATCACCAACTCCTTTTCAATCTGTTCCGGAGCGTCGGTCGCATTGTCAGAGAGCACAACAAGGGCCACGGGGACTTGGGCCTTTTGCGGATCGTACGCACCAATGACAGCTGCCTCCGCAACGGCCGGATGTCCCAAAAGAGTCTCCTCCAAGGCACCAGCAGAGAGCCGATGACCTGCACAGTTAATGACGTCATCCGTGCGCGCCATGATGTGAAAGTAGCCATCCTCATCGCAAATACCCGCGTCGCCCGTGAGGTAATAGCCATCGTGCTTGGAGTAGTATGTCTTCTTGCAGCGCTCGTCGGCGTTGTGCAGCGTCGTAAAGGTTCCGGGAGGAAGTGGAAGGCGGATGACAATGTCACCGAGCGTATGGTTCGGCATGGGAACCGAACTCTCTTCGCAGACCACATCAAACTCAAAGCCGGGCAGCGCGCGGGCAGCACTACCTGGGCGCGCACCGATGCCCGACATCTGAAAACCGAGCGCAGGCCAGCCAAGCTCGGTCTGCCACCAGTTGTCAACGACATTCTTTCCCAACTTGTTGGCGTAGAAACGAACCGTCTCCGGGTCGCCGCGCTCACCCGCGAGGAAGAGCGTCTTGAGCTTGGAGAGATCGTATTTGGAGGCAAAGTCGAGGTTGCGGTCCACCTTGCGGATCGCGCGAAGAGCTGTGGGCGCAGTGAAGAGCGCGCGCACATTGTAGTCCTGCGCGATGCGCCAAAAGACGCCTGCATCGGGGAGAATGGGCTTGCCTTCGTACATGACCGTGGAGCATCCATGGAGCAGCGGGCCGTAAACGATGAAGCTGTGACCAACCACCCAGCCGATATCACTGGCAGCCCAGTACGTGTCCGCGGCCTCCTTGCAGTCCATAAAATTTTCCATGGCCCATTTCAGTGCAGTGGCGTACCCACCGGTGTCGCGCACCACGCCCTTGGGGGCGCCCGTGGTGCCACTTGTGTACAGGATGTAGAGGGGATCGGTCGACTTGACGGGCACGCAGGTGTGAGGGATGGCGTTTTCCATGACCTGGTTCCANAACCGCCGAACACCACACTGTGCACGGCGCCAAGACGCGCGCAGGCCAACATGGCCACGACGGCTTCGGGAATCATGGGCATGTAGATGACGACACGGTCGCCCTTGGTGACACCTCGGGCCGCGAGTCCGCCGGCGAGACGTGCGACGCGGTCCTGGAGGTCGCCAAAGGTGATGGTTTCCTTGACGCCCGTGGCGGAGGAGTCAAAGAAGATGGCAGGGCGCTCGGCGTGGCCAGCGTTCACCCAGCGGTCGACGGCATTGTGGCAGACGTTGAGCTCTCCGCCGACGAACCAGCGCGCAAAGGGGGGGTTCGACTCGTCGAGCACCTTGTCCCAGGGCCGCGTCCACTCCAGCTGGCACGCGGCGTTACCCCAGAACTCGTTCCTCGTCGCCGGGTCCAGGCTGTCCTGCACGAGGCTTTCGTACGTCTCGGCGCTCAGGTGGTAGGCCGCCGTGCGCTGCGCGCCCTTGGCGACCGCGTTGGCGGCGGCGTCGCGCAGGCCTGCCGCGGCCCTCAGCAGCGTCGGGGCCGCCCTCGTTCCCAGCATCGTCGTCGCTTCCGGGCCCGCGCAGGGCGCCTCCTCTTCCCCGGGTCCCGCCGCTGCGCCTCCTGCGCCTCCTGCCGCTGCTCCTCCTCCGCGCGCGAGGGCGCGGGGTTCTTCTTCTGCCGGCCTCGAGAGGGTCTGCATGCGTGCGAAGGTGGCGTCGCCTGGGCCCGCCTCGCTTCGCAGTGGTAGTATCCTTCCTGCTCTTTCTCTTCCTTGCCTCCCTTCCACCCCCCCCTTCCTGACGGACGCTCTCTGTCCTTTCTTTTCCTCTTCCTTCCTTCCTTCCTTTCTTTCCCCTCTTCTTTCCCCTTCTTTCCCCTCTCTCCTTTCCTCGTTCCTGCTTTCGGTCTCGCCGGCAAGGTTCCGGGATTGCCGGACTGCCTGCGCGGGCTGCGAGCGGCGGCGGCCTCGGCGCCCACGAGGGCGCGAGAGAGAGAGGAGAAGGGAGGAGGGGGAGGACAGCGAAGAATCGACGATGGGACGAAGTCGGCTCGGCCCGCGACGAGCTCGCGGATCGTGGCACGAGTCACGAGATGCAGTCACTGTCGGGCGATGGAGAAACTTTAGTGCGTTACCGGTAGAAAGCGCTTATGGTGGCCTAGGCCCACGTCCTGACACAACCACCGACCATTTCAAAAAAAGAAAGAAAAAAAACAACCTTCTGCCTGCACCAAAACTTGAGCTCTCGCTCGAACCCAATCCTTCGTTTCGCGGCCAACGCACGGGCGGGGGAAAGCTCGAAGATCCCGAGGCGAGTCCAGGTTGCTCTGCTCTGCTCTGCCCTGCTCTGCCGCTGCCGCTGCGCACTCCTCTCTTCTCCTCTCCTCCGCGGGAGAGAGAACGCGAGGGCAGGCAGGTGAGGCGACCCGCGAATTGGGGACTTGGTTGCGGCTGCTCGCGCCGCAGGTGTGCGCCAGAATCCGGACCTGCCGCGCCCGCGAATTGGGATCGTCGATCGTCGGACCCGGTTTCAACGCGGGCGCGCAAATAAACCAAAGCTCAAGCTGTGTTGCGCGTCGAGGACTCGGACTCGGAGAGGGGCGGCCAGGACGGGCCCAAGAAGACCGGCAGCGACTGGAGGGAGGGAGGGAGGGAGGGAGGGAGGGTTTGTTTCTTGGAGGCAAGCCGTGCCGAGCCGTGCCAGGACCGGAATCGACACGATCATCGACCGGATCCGCCGCGACGGGATCGAACCGGCGGGACGCGGCCCGGACGCCGCAAATGGGTGCAAGCAAGGAGTAAACCTTTTCTCGAGCAGATTGAGCGAGTCGATCGCTTGGCTGAGCTGACAGCCCGAGGAGAGCAGAGGAAGAAGAGGAAGAAAACCCCGCGGCCACTTGTGCCGGCACCTCGTGCGGCCACTGGGCAGATTGGCGGTGGACGAATGGAACGAGCAACCGACTTACCAGGACTGCGATCTGCGGCTGGCTGTGCAGTGGCAGAGCGAAGTTTTCAGGAATGTACGATTGTATCTAGAACATAGAAGTTGGCCGCCAGGAAAAGCTTGACTTGGCTTGGCTTGGCTTGGCTTGGCTTGGCTTGGCTTGGCTTGGCTTGGCTTGGCTTGGCTGCCCCGGCTCGCTCGCCGCCGGCCCAACTCGAGCGGCCGGCTCGATCCGCGAGGTCTCGAGGCTTATCCACCGCACGAGATGGCTGCCGGCGATGCAAAGCGAATCGTCTTGCAATCCGAGAGGAGGGAAAGCGACCCGACATTTGGCCCAACTCGCAATTGCAAGGCCGGTGATCATGGTGCTCGGAGAGAAAGGAAGTTGCGCTCGCGGGCCGGCTGAGGCCAGCGAGAGCATCCAGAGAGATCTTGTAACATGAAGCGAGCAAAAATGGAATCTGCCGCCATTTGTCAAGATCCTTTTGACGACACTGCTTGTCTGGAGCTGGCGTTTGCCTGCGGGTAGCGTGGAGACGCCGTGCTGTGTGTAAGCGCAAGTGGCAAGGGCGAGGTGAATAGGATTTTCTGGAAAAGTTGTTGTTCTGCAATCGGAAGAGCTGGCCAAGATGACAACGACTGGGAAAAAAAGATGACCAAAGCTTCGCGAAAGTAGAAAGTAAATTGGCTGGTTTGTGATTGGATTTTGATGATAGAAATACTAGTCGAAGGTGATGCGCGTGCCTTGGCTCTCCTGGAACATCTTGGGCTTCTTGAAGGCGCTGCCGCCGCTAGGCGTCGCGTTTCCGCCAAAAGAGCGCTTGCGGCCGCTCTGGTCGCCACGACCACCGGAATGGCCTCCGGCGTCGCCGCCAAAGGACTTGCGCGGGCCAGAGGGCTTGGCGAAGTCAATGCGCAAGTCGCGGCCCATGAGCGGGGTGCCGTGGAGCTTGATAGCCTCGACGGGTCCGTTCTCGTCGAAGAACTCAATATGACCATAGCCCTTGAAGTCGCCGGTCTCGCGGTCGATGCCCCACCGAATCTGTTTGATGCCGCCGCAGTGCTTAAAGGTCTCGTTCACGGTGTCCTCGTCAACGTTGAAGCTCAAGTTTCCGACAAAGACAGTCGTGCAGCCCTCAGGCCGCTCACCGGGTCCGCTGGGACGCGAAAAGCCCTGGCGCGACTTGAAGAGACGCACCTTGAGCCAGCGCGCGCCAATGTACTCGCCGTCGAGCGTGATGGCGGTCTGCGCGTCGTCCTGGGACGAAAAGTACACAATTGCAGTCCCCTTCCATTCCTCGTTCAGTTCAACACGGGTCGGCTTGACCTTGGCGGCAAAAAAGGCCTCGAGATCTTCCGCCGTCGTCTCGTACGGGAAGCCAAGCACCTGAACGGCCGTCTCCTGGCCGCTAGCGGCGCCATTTGCATGTCCGTTTGACTCTGCCGCCTTGCCGTTCGCCTTGCCGTTGGCGGTGTGCTCTTCCTTGGCAGTTTTCTTCGCGTCTTCCTTTTCTTCTTCTTCTTCTTCGTCATCCTCCTCTTCGCTGCTGCTGCTGCTGCTGCTGCTGCTGCTCTCGTCGTCGGAGGACGAGTCCTTGGCCTTTGCGGTTTCGGCGGCCTTCTCCTTCTTGGCAGCAGGCTTCTTTTCGGTCTCCTTATCGTCTTCGTCGTCACTCGAATCGTCGTCACTGCTGCTCGAGTCATCGCTCGAATCTTCCGAGGACTCATCCTCCTTCTCTTCCTTCTTCTCAACAACCTTGGTCTTGGTTTCGACCTTGGCAGGCGTCTTCTTCTCCTTCTTCTTGTCGTCTTCGTCATCCGAGTCGTCACTGCTCTCGTCCGAGGAGTCTTCGTCGCTGCTGCTCTCCTCGGCCTTCTTCGCGGCCTCGACCTTTTCAGGCTTCTTCTCATCCTCCTTCTCGTCGTCGCTGTCGTCGCTGTCACTCTCTTCCGACGAAGAGGATTCCTCCTCCGACGAGGATTCCTCCTTCTTGGCGGCGGTCACCTTCTTGGTCGGCGTCTTGACCTCGACCTTCTTCTTGACAACCTTCATCTTGGTGTCGCCATCTTCGTCATCGCTGTCGCTGTCGCTGCTGCTGCTGCTCTCGGGTTCGCTCGAGTCGGAATCCTCCTTGGCGGGCTCCTCCTTCTTCTTGGTCACCTTCTTGGTCACCTTCTTGGTCACCACCGTCTTGGGAGCCTCGGTCTCAGACTCAGACTCCGAGCTGCTGCTGCTGCTGCTGCTGCTGCTGCTCTCACTCTCGGACTCTTCGACCTTGGCCTTGACTTCCTTCGAACGCTTCGCCATTTTCCTTGTAGTTTCTCGCCTTTTTGCCCAGCGCGTGCGCCTTGTGGTCCTTGTGGTCCTTGTGAGCCGCGATGCCGCGCGCTCTTCAGCTAGGTCTTGAATACAAAGCTCGTCCGCGATAGCGAATAGAACAGACACTCGTGGCTAGCTTGCGCTCCGCCAAGCCTTGCCGCCGTCTACCCCTGCGCTCGCCGCGACTGCTCTCGCTCGTCGCCGCGCGTCTTGATGGTCTGTCTGCTGCAGCGCAGAACTTAGCGCCACAGGTCTCGAGGCCAGCCAGCCAATGGGAGGGGGGTAGTCTACAAGTCTATATTGGTCCCGTGCGGAAACCTCATGCCGACGTTCCTTCAGAAGCCCTTTGCATGCAAATCACGACAGGGGTTCATCTACAGACATGCTGGACTTCATGCACGCTAAAGTTGGGCGGCTTCTGAGTCATCCGCACGTCGCGACACGCGTCTTGCGTACAATGTCTAGGGGGCAGTTTAGCACTTTTATAGTATCTCGGCGTCAAAATACAGGTTCGTGACAAGAGAGGGGCACGGGGTTCTGCGCCTTGAAACGTGCAAAAGGCCCCCTCTTTGAATAACCTAGGTTCGCAACGGCTTGCTCGGCTGCTGACGGTTTGCCTCGAGCGCAAACAATTTGCAGAAGCTCTCGTGCGTACGTGCGTACCGGTGTCGGTGCCGGTGCGCGAGCACAGGTCAAGGAAGGAGCGCGGGAGAGCGTGGTGCAAGAGGCAAAGAAGAGCACATACCCGCGCGAGGGGCGGCTCGCAAGCCAGCCAGACAGACTGCACGCAAGCAACATGTTGGCCAAAAGGCCGAGCCCCAGCAGCTCCAAGGCAAAGCACAACGCTAGCGACCAAGTCTCGGCTGTGCTCAATCCCGTACGCGGCTACCGCGACCAGCTCCGCAGGTCTGGCGTCCAACCCAAGGACCATGCGCGTGAAAACCTGAAAAAGATCAAGGAAACCCAGCGCAGGATAAAGGAGGAGAAAGAGGCCGCAGCACAACAAGCAACGCCAGTGCCATTCAAACTCAAGAAATTCGCCAATGTGGAGTCCCGCATCACCAAGGGTAGACAGCAGCAGCAGCAGCAGCAGCAGCAGGACGGTCAAGAATCCCCGCGCGAGGAGGATACCCGGCCAACGCATAAGTTTCTGCGTAAAGGTGAGCGCTGTCATCTCCCTGCCGGTCCCCCTGCGACTTCGTCAAACCAGAACGGCGCCGCGGAAAGCTCGGCGCGACCGCTATCTGGCCGCTCAGGGGCTACCTCGCGTACGCGCGAGCGTCTGAAGGACCCTGTGCCCAAAGCGAATGAGCTCAACACGCTCGCCCCACGCACAAACAAGAACTATATCCAGAATAATGCTCGCGATGTCCTCGCGCGGAATCAAGCCCGCCGCGATCGAGAGAACGCGCAACGTGCCCTTTTGGAGCGCGCTTCCGCCAAGCAACACGCCAACTTTGGTCGTGTGCCAACCTATCTGCTCAAGCGCCAGGCAGAAATCCTTCAAGCTGAAGCTCGTCGCGCCGAGCTTGATGCAGGTGGCTGCCCGCCCGGCATGGCACTCATGGACGAGCATGAACGGCTTCGCACGCTTGCTTCTCTCCGCCAGAGTGCGGATGTGACCATGAACGACTTGCGCAAGATGCCACTCACTCTCGGATCCATGGCGCTTCGTAAACGTAAGGAGGAACTCGAGAAGCAACTCGAAGAGCAAGAGGCTGCCATTGAAATCTTTTCCAAGGACAAGGTATTTTTGTACGAGTAAGTCGGCGAATTGCATAAGTCCGCGAGCAAATCAGCCGGTGAATCAGCGAGATGGCAAACATGCACCTTGGCAAGTGCATCGTTTGGGTGAGCGACCAAATCTCCTTGCAAAGGAAAAGTATAGAAGATTGTCGATTCTCTTCCAATGCTGTCGCATTTTTCTCGCGCTGGTTGACGGCATACCGCCAGTAGAAGTAGATGCGGGCGCGAGCCTTTTCGAATTTTCATTCCTCTCTTTTGTCTTTCTCGCCTTTTTATGTGAAATTCTATATTCTCTTGTTTGGCGAGCAAGCCATGCCTGGCCCAACAAACTTTAATGTCAATCGCGAGAGTCTCCACCCGACCCGGCTGACCCCACCTCTGGTAAACAGATAACTGGCCTAAATGAACGCAATCGATCGCGAGAGTCTCCACCCGGCCATCCCATCGTATATCCTTCTGGCATGGTCGCGCGCCGATCCGCGTCGCCAAAAGGAAGAGGGCGCCCTTCCTCCTCACCGGGTCGAGCGCGCAGTCGCCCGCGAGCGGGCCTCGCCTCCCTCCCCCTCCTCCCTGTCCCCTTAATCAGGCCCCCTTCATTGTTGTTACTACTATTGTTATATATACTATGGCGCGGGGGCGGGCGGGCAGGGTTAGGGTACGGCCCGGGTCCGGGGCGGGTGTGCGCCGGGCGCGCTGCGGGGCGCAATCGGTGGCGGGCAGGCTTCGGCAGTGTGCGCGGGCAAAGCGCGACTTGCGGCGCGGTTTGCGGCACTTGCGGGCGCGGCGCGCAAGTGGGGGCGGCGGCGCGGCAAGGGCGCAAGCGGTGGTCCGCAGCGCGGCGGCAGAGGGAGGGGGCAGAGGGGCAGGAAGAAGGAAAGGGGAGAGGCGGGGAGAGGCGGCGGGGAGCAGAAGCCAAAGCAAAGGTTGGAGTCGAGAGCAGCGCGGCGCAGCAGGGCGGCAGCAGCGAGCTCGGAACGATGGGCAAGTTCTTGAAGCAGGGCAAGGTGGTGGTGGTGCTCCAGGGCAAGTACGCTGGTCGCAAGGCGGTCATCGTCAAGGCCTCGGAGGAGGGCAACAAGGGCCGCAAGTTCGGCCATGTCCTCGTCGCCGGCATCTACAAGCAGCCGCAGAAGATCACCCGCAAGATGGGCAAGAAGAAGGTGGCTGCCCGCTCCAAGATCCGGCCCTTTGTGAAGTTCCTCAACCTCAACCACGTCATGCCCACGCGTTACCAGGTCGACCTCGAGCTCAAGAAGCTCGAGGCCCCTGCCGCCAAGGACGCCGAGGACCAGACCCCCGTGCAGCTCACCCTTGACGAGGAGACCATGGCAGATGCCAGCAAGCGTGTGCAGCTCAAGAAGGCGCTCAAGAAGGTTATGGAGGAGGGCTACTTTAGCCAGGACCAGAGGAAGGCCAACAAGGCCGCGGAGGGCGTCAAGTACTTTTACGAGAAGCTCCGCTTCTAAGCCACACAACATGGGAATACCTGATCTTTCTCCGTTATTGCACAGATTGCTCGCTTACTTGTTTATCATGTTCTGCGTCGGCGCTCACGTTGACGTTGACATTGTTGTAGTTGTTGTCGTCGTCGTCGACTTTGTCATTACGTATTGCCTCCTTTTCTTTCTTTGCATAGCAGAAAAGGGGGGAAATCGCTCGTTACGCACGCGCTGGTGGCCCGCGCCTTGTTTGTCTGCTTGTTTGTTTGTTTGTTTGCCCGCTTATTTGCGTATTCGCCGTCACTCGAGGTCATCTCATACGATTACAGACACACAAGAAAAAGAGAGAAATGTCGAGATGGTTCTGCTTAGTACTTTACTTTACCTTAGCGAGCACCAGTCGAGGTCCCCACGACACCGAGGCCAAAACCTGGAAGCTGAGGCATCTTCGGAGCAGCTTGCTCATCGTCTGTCTGGAAGTGTCCGCGGCCTCCGCGAGTATGTTTCTTGGATGTGGCGTTGCTTGTCCTTTTGCTCGACGACGCGCCTCTTGAGCTCCTGTACCTGTTGGTGGACGAGGTGTTCGCGCGAACGCCACGAATCGCCGCGCTATTTCGGCCCGTGAGCGTCTTCTTGGTCTTCGTTCTTGATGTCTTGCCTGCAGAAGGCGTATCGGCGAGCGCGAGGCGTGCAGGGCCTCGTGTAACCCCTCGCACGACCACGCCTCGCGAAGACGAGGTCGGCCCGTTTCGTATACGTGCCGTATCTCGCGCGGACGCAGCCTTGTTGGATTGCCGCACGACCTTTTGTCGGCGTACGCTGCCATCACTCTTGCCATGCAAATTGCGCATCATCACCTCGCGCTTCTTGTCGTATTGCCTGCGGACATCCCGGAACTCCCGCATTCGGTCCTTGGCCGCTTGAATTTTTTGTGGGCCGGATGTCTTGGCCACCAAAGCCCGCGATGACGACGATGTGGAACGCGGACCTTGTGATTGGGTCATGGACCGCGAACGGCGGCCACGCGAGGTCGCTGCGCTGGGTCTGCTACTCGTGCTTCGACTGCGTCTGGTGCCCCGCGAAACGCCCGCAGTTGATCTTGACCGTGTTGACGAGGACGTTGTCGACCTGTTTTGCAGCCACTTGGACACCACTTCGTCTTGCTTCTTGGCCCCGTGTAATCGGCCGCGCACTCGAGAGGTACTCGACTTGCTGCCTGGCTTATTTTCATAGGGGACGAGAGATGATGACTTTCGGGACCCTGAAGTCTTGGTTGTCGGCTTGATCGCCGGAAGAGACGTCATGAAGGTTCCTTCGCTATCGTCCCCAAGGTCGGCTGTGTGCCCGTGCGCATTGTCGCGACCGGGGCCAGGGGCGCCACGTCGCATTCCGGTAGCCTTGCGATTTACTCGGACATGATATTTCGTGCGGGCCGGTTCGACTGCGTTGGCCGCCACGCGCTGCTTTGCGAAAACTACCTTTTTGGCCCCGTGACCCCCGCCAGAGCGTCTCGCAGGATTTCTGCCGTCGTCTGCGTCGCGTTCGAGAAGACTGATGCGTTTTTCCAGCTCCATCAGCCGGTCCAAAGAACTGACAACCTTGGCCATGTTCTTTTGCCCGGTGCCAAGAGGTCCTTGCGTATCCGAGAGCAGCGATGAGGCATTCTGCAAGGAAACAGATGCCATCGGATCCGCGTCCATGGACGCACCAATGGGAGGCAGCGCCTTGCCACCGGTAACGCCTCCCTGATCAGCGATCGCTTGAGCTTTTCTATCGAGAAGGAGCTTCTTTTCCTTGTATGTTTGGTTACGCTGATGGATCTCAGCGCGCTGTTCAAAGTTTTCTTTGACGCGCTTCAAGTTCGTCAAGTGCCGCTTCATGTCCTTTTCCACGCGGTGGTCCTCGACAGCCTCCTTGCCTTTGTACTCGCGGATAAAGTCCTCCGTAACTTCGAGGGGTTTGCCTTGCTCCTCTTGGATGACCTGCTGCATCCATGCAGCCTTTTCGAGCTGCCTGGTTGCGCCCGTGTGCTTTGCTTCCTTGCCCTTAAGACGCTTGGTTTTGATAATCGCGGCTTTGAGCGCGGCCTCGTTCGCCAGCTTGTGCCAGCGCAATAATTTCATTTCCTGTTTTAGCTCCTTGAGATTTTCCTCAGCGGTTCGCTCGCCCTTTTGGTTCTTGATGGCACTTTCTGGCTCGTCATCGTTTTGATGGCTGCGCCCGGACAGCTGCTCAAGTCCTGCTGGTTCACCATCCTTGGCAGCGCGCTTGGCCTCCAAGCCGGCCATCCATTGTGCGAAATCCGTAGCCATGATGTCTTATTGTGCTTTGTTTGCCCTGGCTGGCGCGTACGCAGTCCGCTCTGTGCTCTTCTTTTGGGTGAGCGGATTGCAGCGGCCTTTTGCGTGCACGCAATCTATCGATGCAACTTCGTGCTTTCGCACCGTCTCGCTGGATTGCGAAAGGGGCACGATCCGCGTTCGCGCTCGCGCGCTCACGCGCTTATGCGCGGCGTCTGCGCAGCTCGTCGCCCCACTCTGAATTAATTACTTGGACGTGCTCTTGCTCTACACTCCCTTTTGCGAGATAAAAATGTTGATGTCAACGGTGATCCTCACTTTGATTGAGCAAGCTTGCTTTTGCGCGCTACTCGCTGAGAGTAGACTAACACACTCTTACCTTACAATATGAGATCGAAATCACTGGGTTCGGGTTCGACATCACGCCTATTCTGCTCTGACGCCCGAACGGATCGTTCTCCATCATCATGGTACACACCCTCTTCGCGGCCAAGCGCACATGCCGTGCATGTACGAGCGGCAAACCAATCATACTGACAGTGTGACGGTGAGTGACCGTCCTGCTACAAAACGTAACGGTACTTTGCTTCTCATTCGGATGGTTGTTCACCTTGACGCGAGCCTACCAACTTTTTTTCCGATCCGTACCGCACCTTGGGGAAGCAAGATTTCGCCAAGAAGAATTCGTGGTCTCAATGGGGAGATCTTGCGCCCAAGCCGGGCACCGACAGCTTGGTGGCTCGAGAGCACCTGTCTATCCTCCCTCCTCCTTGCTCTCTCCCTCAACAAAAAGCCAACCAGATCGACGGGGAACCGTCGCGCTCTTATGTGAGAACAGGTAGAACCAATCCGGAACCGGCACGGAATTTCCGGGGCTAGCAAACCAGCAAGCAACTGCAAGGGCAGCACGCGATCGCGGCAGGCAGTTGGCTCTGGGGCTGGCCGCTCGCGCGCTTGCTCGCTCGCTCTCGAGCAGACGGCGAGCCAGACGGAGGCCTGGCGGCGGCGAGCTACGCGACCTCCGCTCCACCGGCCGCGCCGCGCTGTGGCACAGCGCGTGCGGGACGCGAGGAAGGCGGGAGACGCGGCCCGCGCGTGACGGAGGAGTGGCAAATCAAATCAAAACAAAACAAAACAGACCGCAAACGCGGCCCTCTCTCTGCCGCTCTTGCATCGCCGGGACGCTTGCAAGGGACGCTGTATCCGCCTTTGTCCGCAGCCCTTTTATCTCTTTCGGACACCAAGCAAACACGCAAAACCTTGTTGTTCTCACCACAAGCGAAACCCTTGGCCGCGTCATCAGCAAAACTTTTGGCCGTGTTGAGCAGGACGGACGTCTGGGTCCCTGGTACGACGCCAACGTCGACGGGAACAACGTCAACGCCAACGACAACGACAACAAAGCAATAGACTATAGACGAAAAACGTGCTAGCGCTTCAAGCAGCCCTTACAGGATCAGAGGCATCTCAGACTAGACAAGACCATGCCACCTTCTGCGAGGCGCAGAACCCCCAGACGCCCCCCTTTGGTACCTCTTCGCAAACAATCAAGACTCACGGGACCTGCATGCTGGGCGAGAAAAAAGGCATTCAGCGCACCGGAAGGCAGCGCTATCCGAAACCTTACTATCCGCGATGAAGACCTCAAATTCTCCCCGCTTATGCTGCGGGATGAGCTCACGGGCGTACGCCAGCGCGCCGCGGACACTCATGACGTCACAGGTCTTTCCCAGGCAGACTCAGAGGCCACCGATCGCATCCCGGCAACGCCGCAGGACGTGGGGGCGCAGGCGTCTCCTCAATCGCCAACGGAGAACAAAGCAGCAGACTCGGCTCCGTCTTTTAGCGAAGAAAAGACAGCCTCGACCTTGACATCTTCGCTCAAGTCAAAACCTTCTGCAGACCAAGAAGGAATTTCTGGTGATGCAACGCCAACGATCACGCAGGAAACTACACCTAAGTCTTTGCAAGTGCAAGAACAAGAACAAGAACAAGCGACACCTGCGAATGTGCCCGAGCCAAGTGCGCCCGCACAGGAGCCGCTTGTTGCAGGTGACACAGTAACGGTGCTTCCCTATAAATTAAACGGGTCCAAGGGGCGCGACGCGCTTCATGGTGCTGGCATCGTCAAGGGTGTCTCTGAGGACGGAACTACTGTAGATGTCAAGTTTGTCCTCGGCGGCCGCAATAAACGGGTTCCCCGAGACTTGGTCGTGCCTTTTGACGCTACGGGCGAAATGGCCCTTGTTGCCGAAGCCAAGCGCGCTTCTCTCGGACGTAATCACGTTCCGAGCGCTGACAGCAGTACAAGCTCTGCCATTACCGAGCCCACCGAACCCAAGCCGAAAGAGGAAACCTCGCAGGGGACGGCTTCAAGCATCCCTAACAGCAGCGCCTATGTACGGCGTAGCTATCGCTGCAACGGCCTGCACCAGCTTCGCTCGGCCCGCGTGGTGAAACTACTCGACAGGCTCTGGGCCAATGATCCGGACGACACCTCGCTCAAGGTGCTTCGCTTAAAGAACCACATTGACGCGGACTCAAACAAACAGGTCATCATGGAAGTTCTCGACGCCCTGGAGCAGAACAATGTCGTTCAGGCCTTGTACATTCAAAACATGGAAGAAGCGATGGATGACGAGACGCTTGGGCGACTCACAGAGGTACTTCGCGCGAACTCAAGGATCTGGGCGCTCAATGTTGGCGAAAACTATAGAGTCTCTCGCGAAGGGTGGGAGCAGTTCGCAGAAGATCTCGCGCACACGCATGTGACGCACCTTTATGCCGGAAGCGAAACGACTGTATATGGTGCTCTCAAGGTGCGCATGCGGAACGTCATCAGGAGTAACCGAATCAAGCATCGTCTTCATAATAGCCCGGACAATGTGGAGGTGATTGCCCAGATTGGGCAGATGTGGTGGAATCCGCGCAATGCCAAAGCTCTCCAGCCGCACTTGCCCTCCGAGGCGCAAAAAATCGCCCAAGTCAAGGTCAACCCGCTTGTTGGGCGCAAGGTTGTTGTTTCCGTGAGGACTGAAACTCAAGTCCAACGGCGTCTTGGTCGAGTGGTCAAGTACAACGATCAACACAATGCGCATTTGATCGCTTGGATACCAATCAAGGCGTCACCGCGGTCATCTTCTGGCGCACGCAAGCCCGATATTCAGGAGGGCTCATGGCTGAGCCTCGAGGACTTGGATGTTCTCGTTAGTGGGCCCATGGCGTGGGGCCGGCCCAAGGACATTATAACTGCAGACACAAGCGCAAGCACAAGCACAAGCACAAGCACAAGCACAAGTGCAAGCACAAGCACAAGTCCCAACAAGCGCACTCGCGAGGAAATTAAGGAGGATACGCCGCTTGTAACGCCAACGAAAAAGGCGAAGCGGTCTAGCGAAGACCGCTCTCTTGGAGATGGCTGTCTGGACTTATGGTTCGCGCTTACATCGATTCCAGCGTGCAAGCCGTTCCTCACAGCCTCAAATCGACGGAAGCGCCAGCGCGACTACACTGGCCCGCGAGACCTCATGACAATTCGTGTAATGGCGCGAGGCCTCGAGTACGCTACCATGTCTGACTTTGCGGATGATATTCGCACGTTCTTCCAGCATGAGATTAACACGGGGGACGCGAGCGATGTCAAACTCACAGGGTTTTTCGCGAGCATGTCTGTGGCGCAGCTGGCCAAGGAACTGATGGACTCGTTCGAGCGGGAGCTGGTACCAGCCCTGGAGAAATATGGTCGTTTGACGCAAACGCATCGGCCATCCACGGCCAAGAAACAGCTCAATCTCCGCTCTCAGGAAACTCCTGTCGTAGCGACGCCATCACCGCAAGTGCAAGCACAAGTGCACAACAAGGAAACGGAAGACAAGCAGTCCGCAAATGAAAACAACCAGTCTGCTGCCGCAAGTGAAGGCGACCAGCCTCTTGCTGCAAATGAAAACGATCAGCATGCTGAAAATGAGAACAATCAGCCTCCTGCTGCACGTGAACCCCTTAGTAAGACACCCACGACTCCTGCAGGGCCCCCGAACCCATCCAAAAAGTATGAACCCATCCAGATCTTTTGGCCAAACGGCCAAAAGACGCAGAGCAAGGGTGGCAAAATCATGTGCCTTTTCCTCTCGGATAACGAAAACAACATCGTGTCTGTCCCGCGACGAACAGTCAAGCCGTGGGCGGCGATGAAGGCACCTGCATATGTTCCCAAAGATATCATGAAGTTTGCTGAGAGCGAGGAGTGCCTCTATTGCTATGCAAACAATATGCTGTGCACCTAGGCATGCACGCACACACGATGTTCTCAGCTGTAGCTTTTGTTGGAGTCGCCTTAGCATTGGAGCGAGCTCGTTTAAAATTTATAACTTGTTTTTATTTTGAAATGAAAAAGGTTTGTGAAGTCACGCCTGTCAGCCCCCAAGATTTTTAATTAAGACCATTCCGGTATTCTGAGATCTGACAAGACACGTTTTTGAATTTGCTGGCAATAGAATCGTTTGCTTTTTATAATGATTGACAAGGTATACCAGGAAACGGACAGAAGTCATCTGAACCTTGATCACCGATACGCGATACGCGTTTCCAAATTTACAAGTCAAGCATCCTGTGCACAAAGACGTCAAAGCGATGAAGCAGTAGAATGTCACCCATGGTGTAGGCCTAGACTCTCAATGTCGGGGGGACAAGCGAACCCTGCACCCTTGTACAGAGGCACAATGCACACAGAGACCGTTTCGATTCTATGGGAAGCGAAAGAAAACAAAAAGAGCAGCGAATGGAACAGAGGTAGGTTGGAGTATCTATGGTGGTGCAGGAAAAAAATGCTCAGCGGCTCTCGTCTACATCTTGCGCTCGGTGATGCGCTTGGCGGTGCGGATGATGTCCTCGGTACCGGGCAGCGAGAGCTTCTCGAGGTTCGTGGCGTAGGCCATGGGAACGTCGGCACCGGTGACGCGGATGGCGGGGGCGTCGAGGTAGTCAAAAGCCTCGGACTCGAAGACGGTGGAGAGGATCTCAGAGCCAATGCCGTGCTGGGGCCAGCCCTCCTCGACAGTCATGAGGCGGTTGGTCTTGATGACGGACTTGATGATGGTCTCCCTGTCGAGGGGGCGGATGCAGCGAAGGTTGATGACCTCGGCCTTGACGCCGTCCTTGGCAAGCTCGTCGGCGGCCTCAAGAGCGAACTTGACGCTACGAGACATGGTGACAATGGTCAGGTCGGTGCCCTCGCGCTCGATCTTGGCCTTGCCAAAGGGAACAGTAAAGTCGCTGCTCATGGCCTCCTCGCTCATCTCGAACTCCGTGCCGTACATGAGCTCGTGCTCGAGAACGACGACCGGGTTAGGGTCGCGGATGGCGGCCTTGAGCATGCCCTTGGCGTCCTCGGCGCTGTAAGGCATGAAGACCTTGAGGCCCGGGACGGAGCCATACCAGGCGCCAAAGCACTGCGAGTGCTGGGCGCCGACACCAGCGGCGGCGCCGTTGGGGCCGCGGAAGACAATTGGAACGTTGCAGGTACCCGCGGTCATGTACAGCTGTTTGGCGGCCGAGTTGATGATTTGATCAATGGCCTGCATGGCAAAGTTGAAGGTCATGAACTCGACGACGGGGCGCAGGCCCTTGTATGCGGAACCGACGGCGAGACCGGTGAAGCCCATCTCCGTAATGGGGGTATCGATGATGCGGCCCTCAAACTGTGATTAGCGTCAGGAGCGTCGCAATGTGCGGAGATGACGGTATCTCTGTTAGGTTTTCGTGTTGCGCCGATTTCGAGGGTCGCTTGGATGCCATGGCATCTGAATGGGGAGAGCTCCACTGTGGAAAGTTTCCACTTTAAAATGGAGAAGCTTGACTTACCTTCTTGCCGAGGCCCTTGGTGACCTTGTAGGCACCATCGTACTTGTCGACCTCCTCGCCCATGACGTAGACGTCCTTGTCGCGCTCCATCTCCTCGAGGAGAGCAGTGTTGAGCGCCTCGCGCACGGACATCTTGGTGCTCATGGCGCGCGTGGCGACGCCATTCTGGGCACGCGCGGCGGCGCCACACGCGCGAAGCGTGGTCTTGGTCGCGAGCATCCTCCTGTTTTGCTGCTGCTGCTGCTGCTGCTACTGCGCTGTGTTTGTTTGTGATACGCGTCTGGTTTGTCAGTCTCCCACCGTCGTGTTCTCTCTCTCTCTCTCTCTCTTCTCGCTCTCGCTCGAAGCAAGGCAGCGCATGACGAGATGAGGCCAGGCCAGGGAGCCACGGCAAGAAGCGCGACGAGCGACGTCGCCACTTGCTCGCTCGCTCGGCCACCCAAAGATAGCAAGCATGACACGCTCCCGGCATCTCAGCTGTCCATGATCGCAGGCCTGCGTGCCTCTCCGCCTGCGTGCCTGCCCTCGCCTCGCTGCGCGCGATCGAGCGAGCGCGCCTGCGTGCGCGGCTCTCCCCGTGCGCAAACGTACGGCTGCTGCTGCTGCTCCTGCTGTGCTGTTGCTACTCCGAAGCTGGTCGCGCGATGAAGGATTGACAGCCGTCGGGTCGATCGGGCGCGATTCCTTTCTTTGTCTCCTCTCCCCTTCTTTTCTTTTCTTTTCTTTTCTATTCTTTTCTTTTCCCTTCTCTCTGTCCCTTTTCTTCGACGGCCTTGTTTTCCGCCTTGCAAAAGCTTTCGCTTTTCTTTTTTCTTTCCTTTCTTTCTTTCTCTCGTTTTTTTTCTTCTTCTTTCCCTTCTTTCTTTTCCTCTCCCTTCCCTCCCTTTCCTTTCTTTTCCTTCTTTTCTTTTTTGTGACGACCGCGCCGCGGGCGCAAGTGCGCGAGAGGCCGGAGCCGCACTTGCGCCGCCGCCGCGCAAGTCAGGTATAGCCGCGGCCGCACTTGCGGAGCCCTCTCCTCGCTAGCTGGCCGGGCCAGCGGAGGCGGCTCTCTATCTTCTTCCCGCCGCCGCCGCGCTCGGTCCCGGCAGGACGCCCGCGCTCGCTGGCCGCGCGCGCGCCGCTCGGGAGGCCGCGCGGACCTTGCCCGCGCGCCGCGTCGCCTCCCTCGGCGGGCGCGCGGGCCTCCAGCCGCGCACGCGGGCGCGCGGGCGCGCGGGCGGGCGGGCGAGCCCGGAGCCCGGGGCGGCGGTGACGGCGCGCGCTGCTTTGTGCCTGCCGCCGCCTTTTGTGCAGCCGGCAGGCGCCCGCCTCCGCCGCGCTCGGGCGCGTGGGAGCGCCTGCGCCGCGCCGCTGCACCGCGCCGCCGGCCTCGGCCGCCCTCCTCTGCCCTGCGCGGCGCGGGCGCGGATTCGAAGCGATTCGAAGCGATTCGAAGCGATTCAAACCGCGCGGCAGCGACGGTCGGCCGGAGAGAACGGGCAAGATGGAGAGAGGGGTCAATCATCCCGTCGGTGATGCATTCAAACCGCCAGGGTTCGGGAGACCGGCGGCGAGCGCGGACCTCGCTGCGCAGTCCAGCCGCCGCGACGCTGGCGTGCGTGCTCGGTGGCTTGCGTTGACCTGTGCTTGCTGGCTTGCTGCCAGCCAGCTTGCTGGCTATTGATCGATCGATTGATGAGTCATTCATTCATTCATTCATTCATTCGTTCGTTCGTTCGTTCGTGGATTCAAATTGTTCTCTCGCGAGCGCGTTCTTGCGTGCCCTCGTCGCCCTCGGCGGCCTTTTGTTTGCTCTCCTTCTCGCCTTCCTGCGACCCTTCCTTCCTTCCTTCCTTCCTTCCTTCCTTCCTCCCTCTCGAGTGGCAGCCGCGGGGTCCCTCCCTCCCTTCCTGCCTTCCCTCGGCGCAGCAGCAGCAGCAGCAGCAGCTGCAGCAGCGCGGCGGCTGCGGCGGGGAGCGGCGCAACTGCACCACAATTTGCAAAGCGCGGCGCACATCCAGCCCCTCCCGGCGCCGCCCTCGACGTCGTCGCTGCCTTGCGTCGACGCCGCGGCCGTCAGCATCGCGTATGCAGACGCGTGCGCGCATGTGCGCCTGCCGGGTCGGCGCGACGACGAGGAGATGGAGGCGGGGGAGACCTCCAGGGCTCGGACGGAGCGGCCACGCCGGAGCGACGCCTTGAGAGCACGGCATGGCGAGGGCGCAAATGCTGCCAGGGCCTGGCACCTACGTCTGTGTGTCTCTCTACCTACTTTTACGCCATGTGCGGGAGGGATGAACTGCGTGCGCAGCGACAGCAATGTGACTGCGAGGCGTGCGATGCGAAGGAGAGAGAGAGATCCCGCTGCTCGACCTGGGGCAGTAGTAGGGGCGCGCGACTTCGAAGGATGAGACTTGCGCGCTGCCGCTTGGACCGACAGCCTCCCTCCCTCCCTCCCTCCCTCCCTCCCTGCACGTTCAAGTTGTTGCGAACGACGACACCTCCGACTAGGGCGGCACAGCCACACAGACAGACAGCTGCTGCCGCTGCCGCTGGGCCACAAATCCCGTGACGCCTCGAGGACCGGCTGCGGCCCGAGCCGAGCAGCAAGTTAGCAAGCAACAGCAAGCATTGGCGCGGCGGTGGGCAGCTGCAGTGCCGTGATAATGATAAGTGCGCCCGTGAGAATAGATGAAGAGGTCTGGCCCCGATGACGCTGGCAGTGAGTAGCATTGTGGCCCGCCCACCCACCGATGATGACGCCGAGCTGGAGGAGGCGAGGCCCAAAGCTGACCCTGGCGGGCAGCTGCTGACCTCGGCAGCTATAGCTGGCAGTGGCAACGGCTGGGACAGTGAGAGTGGCGTGGTGGAGCTAGCTCACTTGCAGCTGCAGCTGGGACTTCGACTGCGCATGCGCAAGCGGGTTCGAGGTGCCAAGGCTCGTTCGAGGTGGACCAGCAAAGAAAGAGCAAAAAAATAAATTGTGCGTGTGTGTCGCTGGTTTGGAGGATGCATCGTAAGGGATACGGTACGGTGTAAAGGATGCATCGGTAAGTTTACAAGTCCTCCAGGTTTCCAATCTCAAAAGGGGATGCTCTAGAATTCGAGATTCTCGTCCGCGTAAAAGCTTCGGGCCTTGTCGAGATCCGCGCTCCGCGCCTTGACCGCGTTGTCGCCGAGATCCACGAAAGATCGACTTGGAAAAGCAAACTCGAGCGGGAAGCTGCCCAACGTTCCCAGAAAGCGATTCTTCTTGACATCCAAAGACTTCATGCCCTCCTTGTCCTTTTGCAAAATCCACACATTGTCAGCCTCCTGCGTGGCCTTGCCCGTGCCCGAAAAAGACTGCAACGAAAGCATGTCGCCCTCCTTTTCCTTGCGCGGGTGAATCACCACCGTAACATGGCATCTCTTTTGCGTCGCAATCTGTCGAAAGTGACCAATCGCGCTGTCCATTGACTCAAAGCGGTCCCACGATGTCATGGGTGCGTTCGCAAGCCCACCACCACCGCTCACCATAAATTGCAGGTTGTCAATAATCACATGCTGCATGCCAGCTTCCGTAACACTGTATGCCACGCTGTCCAGAACGTCGACCACGTCCGTCGCGCCAAAGAACTTGAGGGCATACAGAGGCAGCGTTGCAAACTGATCCAATCTGCCCAGGACCTCTTCATCGCTCAGAAACGAAGTCTCCGGACGCAAGATCGCCCGACCCTTCTCAGGCAGACTGCCTGCATACTGACGCAGCATGTTGCTAAGAAGAGCCTCCCGTTTGATCTCAAATGAGCCCCATAGCGTCTTGACGCCCTTTTGCGCAAGGTGCAGACTCAGCTGAGACAACAGCGTTGTCTTGCCCGACCCTGTCGGGCCCGTTAAAATCGTCAACTCCCCCGGTCGAAAACCTCCGACCAGAGAGGTCAAACTTGGAAAGCCGTCAAATGACTCGCCCAGAGGTTCCGGGTGCAACATATAGTTCCGAATCAACTCCTTCATGTCCTGGACGCTGTCAAAGGGTTCCTCAAAGGCAGGCTTGGCGTTTCGAATGCAGGCCTCCACGTCACCCTTGTTCATCAGCACGTCGTTGGCATCTTTATTTCCTTGCCCAATCTGGCCGATAAAGCGGACCGTGTCCATGCCAAAGTGTTGCGCCAGCTTCTCCCGAGCAGCGAGGCCCACCTCGTCGTTGTCCAACCAAAGGTACACCGTTTTGAATCGCGCCTTTATTTTGTCCACGAGCTCGCCCGTCAAGCCCGCGGGTGCTCCACCTGGGAGAGAAACGACCGCTCGCTTTGTTGCCTCGTACACAGCGAGGGCGTCCATCTCGCCCTCGGTAATAACAATTTCTGTGTCCGAGGGCTTGACAAGATGCCAACCAAAAAGGCCCGAAAGATCGACCCCAGGCACGCTCTGAGTAAATTTCTTCTCCTTCAGACCGCGGAGCTTGATCCTCTGCACCACGTATTGCCCGTCCAAAAGACGCGGGTCTCCTTGTGGTAGTGCCGATTGCAACTTCTCGCGTACCTCCTCGGGCCCAAACGTCCCTGGTTGAGACACTTTGGGGAAAGCGACGCGGTTTCGCAGCACACCAACATAGAATGCTTTCGCGGTCTCCATGCTGATCCCGCGTTGAAGCATGAATTTTTTGAACTCATCGTGTTGTGGCTTTCCAGGCTGCACAGCCTCGAGGGCCATCCTTATCTGGTTTGTTTCGTGCAAGCTTGCATCGATATAAATTCGTGTCTCATCCTTTTTCACGTCCTTTTTCGCGACGAGTTTTGGCTCAGCTGCATGTGCTCGACTGGCCCCGTGGCTTGCGCGAAACTCCGCACTTGTCTCGTTTGCGTTCTTTAGCGTGGGCAAATCATGCCCATGTTTATAATTTGCTCGCTTCTTTTCGTTTTCCAAATTGTCGGAATTTTGCGAGAAGGGCTCCGGCTTGTCCGTCATCAGATGCGAGACCTGAAAGTTGGGACGCTTCGGTTGCCTCAGGCTTTTAACATCGATGAGGTCCTCACTTGACCGACGAGTTAATTTAGACTTGCTCGTGGCTCCCGAAGCTCGTGATATTGCTGATGATTTGGCTCCGTGTTTATGACTCTTGCGTTTATGTCGATTTGCCGTCCTTTTCGATTGTTTGCAATTCGTCACGCCTGAGATAGAAGCACACTCTCTGCTGTCGTCGTTGCTCGACACGGCGAGGCCGCGATTCTGTATTGGGCCGCTTAAGAGCTGCCATGGTAGCTCTGGAGAAGCGAATACGCGCGCCTGTGCTCGTGGCACCGTCGATGACGAAACAGCATCAGCTGTTGATCGCCCGCGTGGCCTCAACAAGCCTGCGCCGGTGGAGCTGGTGATGGTGGTGGTTAGAATCCGCCTCGTGGCGCCCGTTCGGACGATCATTTGTCGTGCGCAGCGTCCTTGCAGCAAGCGAGAGGGCACGCGTGGTCCCAACGCTGCGCGGCCTGCGCCGCGGGCCGCGGCTCTCCTCCTTCGTCGACTCGCCCCTCGCGTGCGCGCGCCGCGATCCGCTGGCGGTTAGGCGCTCGCTGATGCCGGAGATTTCTACGACGGCCACGGATGGGACGGGATAGCCAGCCAGCCAGCCACCCCAGGCCAGGCCAGGCCAGCCCGGACCAGCCTCCTTCACTTGCTTCGTCACTGCGCGCGTCTACGGCCACGGCGACTCCGCGCAGGCTTGCCCCGCCCGCGCGTGCTCCGCCGCCCGTCTCGGGACGCAGGCACGAACTTTGTGATAATGCATGGAAAATCTCTCTTCGCTCATCTCATCGATTGGGCCAGATTTCCGTCTCGCTGGAGGGAATAAAATGAGAATGAATTGACAGGGACACGGCGCCGATTGCGTCTCGAGCGTGTGATACTGTAGAAGCTACTCGCAATGTCCTCTGGGATCATCGGAGAGAGAAGACGCATCTTGTCACAGCGTCGCTGATGTAGCCGCGAACCAAAGCCTGCGCTGGATGAGCATGGGCCTTGAACATCATATATGCATGCGAAGCACAAGCAACGTCCATGTACACATGCATTTTTCCATGCACGGGCCTACATCATCTTTTCGGGGGGAGTCAATTGCGTTGCTGCTCTGGCCTACGAACTAGTGAAGCTTTTGGATTCGACCGAGTGCGAGCACGATGGTTTCCTTCTTTTCT
>BGKB01000298.1:0-39132 GCA_003116975.1 Aurantiochytrium sp. KH105 | reverse complement strand
TCATAGCAAAAACCCTGAAAAATGTAAAAAGTTTCAAAGTTAAAAGTTGCTCAGAGGGGGGATTCATCAGTCGCTTAGATCTACCCGATCCTTTCCCCTTCTTTTCTCTTTTCTCTCCTTTCCGCGGCTGCACATAATTTGGCCCCATTCTGGGGCCTAGTCCGGCATTCACCAATCGCAAGCTGAGTGTGTACCGGGCTTAGAGGAGAGTGCTGCGTTCTCAAAATGTTTGATCGGTCTTTTCTACCAAACTTTAACAGCTCAGCTGCAAGCTAGAGAGATGTGCGCGATGTTCGAGACTCGAGACGCACAACAAATTCTCGGCAGCCTGGAAGTGAACATGAGTCGTGCGATGTAGTATACAAGACGATCAAGATGAGATGATTTCGGAAATCATACGCAAGGCAAGGCCGCTCGCTCGGCCGCTTGCTCGGCCGCTCCGCTCGGCCGCTCGCTCGGCCGCACGCGCGACATTCAGCGCTTCTCAATCTATTATCCGTCGGGTACGGGCCGGACGGCCACTTGTGGTGGCTGTGGCCTCGAGGAAATTCTATACCCAGCTGGAATCCAGCAAGGCTCGGAGGAACGCAAAAAAAAGCCCCCCAGCTGCGATCCAAGCGGCCGTGCGGAACGCAAATCTCTTTCCCTGCTTGATTGTGTGTAGAAACAGACTGCCCGGCCCGGCGGCGCGGCCCTACCAGGCCCGTCTACGAGCGAGGCCTGGTTTCCGGACGAGAGCATTTCTCGAGCGCGCGCCCGCCTTGTCCAGCGCATGTTACACTGACAGGCCTGCATCCCAGTCCCATGCGAAGAGTGTGCACTCCCGACTGCCGAGCCTAGATTCGAAGATTGGAAGATGTGGCGCTTTTTAAGCTTTATCACATGTGAACTTCAGATGACGACAACACCCAACTTGAAGGCCGTCTGCAGCTGCAGCTGCAGCTGCAGAGCTGCGAGCGAGGCCCAGCCGTGAGTGGGTGCGCGCCGCGCAGAACAAGCTTTGCAAACAACCGAGCCCGCGAGCGTGCTCTTTTTATGGAAGCTGACGGGCGCAAGCCAGCGCAACCTGGACTGAGAACCTTGCCAACATGAGGCTGGAAACTCTACTGACCTTCTAGCGTTGGCAATTGGAGCAGTAGTGAAAGAGGTTTGTAAAGTGGGCTCACGCTCAATTTTGTGCGCCGTAAATGGCGGTGTGCAAGATTCTTGAGATGAAAGGGAGAACTGCCGCTGCCCCACGCGCAGAAATCTTCCTACCCTCTATGTGCACGACGCACCCAGGCCAGCTAGCTGATCGCAGCCGGGCTGCAGGTTATGTAGACTCCAAAGTAGTCATTTCGGTGACTGGTGACTGGAGAAGATCGACGCGCGCCTGGTTTCTGCATCGAGCGAGCTGCCCGAGAAGGAAGTATACTTGTTCATTTTGAGATCCTGCTTCATTCCGCAGCCACTTCTGTCCCAAGAGTTTGCGATCATGCAATTTGTCTGGATGGCACTTATCTCGTCCGGGCCGTTTGTAGCGCTTCCCTTCCACGAGTTTTGCGTGAGCGCCGGACGGAGCCGCGACTATTTTCTATGCGTTTGCGGCATGTCAACGGCGGCTGTTTGCAGGGCCTGGCCTTGAACGGCGGCCGAGCGCTCGCCCACACACTAGTAGAGACTACGTACGTCGATACTTGGAAATGGCTTGCTCCAATCAATCAAGTCGAGGACTACCAAATGTAAATTTCACTTCGATAGTTGCGGAACGCTTCAGCATCCCTCGCTCGGGCTCGGAAGAAGAATCTCCCTCTGCTCGAGGTACTTTTCGCTCGCATAGAGAATAGTAGACTTTCACTTTAACCAACGGCCAAGACCTGCTTGTTCTCGAGGCGATTTCCCTCGCTCGCTCGCTCGCTCGCTCGATCACTTGCTCCATTGTTTCTTGTAGCATTGCCTGAAGCTAGATGTTGTTGCCACGAGCAAAGAGCTCGGGGCAAAACCGAAACCCGAAAAAAGCGATCGCAAGAGCCAAGAAGAGTGTCAAGCATGCGGTACCGACTGCTTCTGACGCTTTGCATCGCAGCAGCAGCTGCATTGTACGCTGAAGGAACGCTCCAATCCTACGAAAGCGCAAAGAATCATGATCTTGCCGTCAAAAATCCTGGCTGCATTGTCCACGGCCACTTCCCGGTGTATGCCAACGCTTACGGCGGAAACACCAACGTTCTCATGTCCTCTTCTGCTGCTAATGCCGACACGCCCCAAGAATGCGCAGACAGATGCAAATCTTGGTTTCAAAATGCCAAGTACCGCGGAGTTCAGCTCACGATGAGCGGCAAGCCCACTGCGTACCTCCGTCATCGTGAATATTACTGCGAGTGGGGTGGGGCACACAACTTCGATAAATGCTACGCGCAACAGTTCACTGGTGATACGGAGAAATTTTGGCGCATCAAGACCAACTACCTTCGCGCGACGCCTTGCTATTCGGCCGTATGCTACAAATATGTCTCCGACTACGAAGGTGACATCTCAAGGGAGAAGTTTGATAGTTCGTGTCTTGCCTCCTCAAGTAGTGGAGGTGTTCGAGGCGCCTCTGTATCAGGCCTCAGTGAAATTTTTCCAACAATTACAACGAACGGTGCTTCAATTTGCAAATGGTCGTACAACAATCAAAACTATGTATCAACGGGAAATCACCTGCCATGTCTCTCGTGGCGGTTCAAGAAGACGGACTCGGGCAATACGTGCACACTCTACAACGATGTTCTCAACCTAGGCTCCTGGGAAGGTGCGCCGGCTAACTCGAATCAGCGTTACTTGTCGGGAAACCTGTACTGCGAAAAGGATGGTAACGACATTGAACTGGCGCGAGACTTTGCCAAGTTACTATACCAGGACGGCTGCATGCGAGCAGGCCAAAACTTTCCGAATTCCGACATTGTGACGAGAAGTGGCATTGCGAACCCGCACGATTGCCGCCGCGAGTGCCAAAAGCATAAAGACTGCGTGATCTTCTCATGGGTCAAATCCAACAAGCTCTGCTATCTGAAAACTTGGGGGGGCTTTGCAGCCCGCTACGCGGATTCCAACGTTTATTCTGGTGCTCGTGATTGTCCTTCTTGCTTTCCGGGCTACTACATCCAATCGTCGACGGCGACTGTCGATAGCTGCCAGCCATGCGAGGCTGGCTACTATTGCAGCAATGGCAACAAGAATGCATGCCCCGCCAACTCGTACTGCGTCGAAGACACTCTCTCCGCTGCAGTCCAAGGAGCCTGCGCAAAAGCCACTCGCGCAGGTGTCGCTTGCCAACACCGCGTCTGCAGAGACTCTGAGCTGGGTAGTAGCCTACTTTCCATGGCCTTTCAGGAACCTGGTAGCTTTGACTTTAGTCTCTACAGACCGTTTGAGCAGGGCGACCTTTCTGCCTTCCCCCACGTCTCCGATGCGAGCACCAGTTCTCTCGAGGTGACTTTCCCCTCTGTGATTGATCCGAGCATCGTGTCTGGATACACTGTGACAAGCGAGACCGCTACCGGGGTCGTCATGTCGACTATCGAAGTTGCCAACCCAGACCATGGCTGTGTCGCGTCCCAACAGCAAGTGACAGTCTCGGACTTGGCTGTGACAACCGCCGTTCCAGTGAATAGCAACTTCAAAGTCTGTGTCGCGAACAGGTGGATCATCAATTCGGACGACAACCTAGCAATGGTCCCTTCCACCTGGTGGGATCCCTCGCAGCCTTCGGTCAAGTACATGTCGGCTTCTGCCAAGGTTTGCCAAGAAACGACGCTATCATACATGACTGCAGTCCGCTTCACCGTGAGCAACATTTACCGTACCGTTCCTGTACAGGGCATTACCATCACTTATACAACTGAAGGTAGCAGCGTACAACGCACAGCTGTGACGGACGCCGCAGGTATTGCTCGTATCGAATATGAGGATTCTGCGCGATCCAGCTCATCTGAGACGTCCAGCATCACCATTGTCAGTGCCGAGACAGGCGCCTACGCTACTGACATCGAGGTGTGCACAACCATTGACGAAGCAACAGGAGCCTGCTCGGCATCGAGCGCGATAAGCAGTGGCGTCCACATCACGACGCGCTACTACGAAGTGACCGACGTCTCGCTCGTGGACACGGGAAGCCGCTCGGTTACCGGCGTCATTGGTTTTCCTCACCTGGACGGTGTCTCGTCGGGCATTTGCGCTTTGCAGGGAGTCCCATACGAGGTCCTGGTTCAAGTAGGCGGCTCTTGGACGACCGTCATTTCGACAACTACTGGCGCGGGTGGCAGCTTTGGCGCCAATATTCCTGTTGGCGCCTCAGTCAAATTGGAATTGAAGGACACGGACCACGTCATTGAAGGTGTCGGCGCCGACGCCCAGGATCTCGTCTCGTCTTCTTTGCTGGTGCAGGACGACATATCTGGTCTCGTCATTCACGATGTGACGAGCCGCACGCTGACCCTGCACACAGCCGCAACGAGATGCAATTTTAGCCTCGGCAGTGTCGGTGTCGACTTAACTTTCGCAAATTGCCCTGGCATGACCGTTCACTTTGAAACGTCTGCTGTAAACACGGAGTACACGGTACCAGCAACAGCTCTTGCAGTCGATCTGACGTTTGCAGAGACCGACGTCCAGGACAACTTTTACTTTCAGTTTGCCGACTCCACAATCGATCTGCACGATGGTGACCAAGTCTTTGACATGACCTACGAGCCTATTCCTGTGGTTCTGACAGAGATTCCTTCCGGCGAGGCATTTGACGCCAACACGGTCGTAGCTGCCTGTGGTGGCACCCCTTTTGCTCACGTTCTCGAAGGTAGCCAATATGTGGACTTCGTCATCAAGACGGAGCAGACATACAATGATCAAGCTTGTGGACTCATGCCTTCGGACATTGAAATCGTTGTGACGAACGGTCTTGCACCAACCGTTGAGACTGCGTCTTGCAACGAAGCGAGCCCGTGCTCTCTATCTGCCGAAGATATTGCCGCCAACGCGTCAGAGGTTGTCACTTCGCTCTTGGTCGGTGAGCCCACTCGACCTCTTGACCGCGCGGCAGCAGCTCACAGTGTCGAAGAATTTATCCGCAGCGTGGTCATCGAACTTCGGCTCCCAAGCCACTGGAACTCGAGCGACTCATCGATCGCAAGTGCCAGATTTAAGACAGTCGACTGTCTGGTGATAGGCAAAGTGGTTCTGAACGAGGGCGCGATTGGGACTTTTCCTGGTCAAGACCCTATTCCTCTCTTCTACCTTTACGCGCCGCCTGTATCGCGCGCGTCAATCGGCGGGTCGTACGCCTCGGCTTCATTCACAGGTTCATTCTCCGTTGAGTCCTCATTGTACGTCAAGGTTACCGATGAGGACGGTGCCACATCATCATACAAAGTAAGCGCTGGCATGAAGTTTGGGGGCGGTTCGGCCAACATTGCAACAGGTGGGACAACATCGACGACGAGTGCGAATGTTACTGCACTCGACGACGTTGTGAACACCACCACAACATCGACAACGTTTGAGCTGAAGACGAAAATTGGCTCGACGGGAAAAAAGGGCGACATGGTGCTCTTCATGGGGAGCGTTGCAAATCTCACTGAAGCTACGCTCCTCTCATTTCTGCAGCCGTCATGCATGGTGGGAAGCGCGGAGTCTCTGGGCTGGGGCCAAAAGTCCGCTTCGCTCGTGTACCAGACTCGCGCAGACTGCGAAAGAAGTCTTCGGGTCACAGAGCGATCAATCGAGTCTCTTGCGGCGAATCTCGATTCTCTCGACAGCGAGGACGTGCAATTGCAGCTTTCTGATGCGCTCGTGCAGCGCGATCAATGGCTCAGCCTCCTCAAGCATTGGGACGATGACTTTCGGGGTTCGCTCAACTTTCCGCTCGATAATTGGGACACGGGGTCGGATGCCACAAATATTGTCACCTTCGGCGCAGGCGGCTTTTCCTTCTCAGAGACGACCACGTCGAGCTCGCGCTCTGTCACAGACTTCTATTCGACGACATCGTCGGAATCGATGAAGGAGCTGGTCGAGGCTTCACTGAGTGGTGGCTTTGAACTATTCAATGTTGGCATCTCCTCTGAAATTTCGAGCTCGGACGAAATCTCGGTGCAGCGGGAGGTTGAAGTCACGCTGTCCGAGACAGACACCGATCAGGTCGAGACCAGCGTGTCGACCGTCTATGGTGCTACGGACGTTGGTGATACAATCACCGTGGCCATGTATCGCAGTCCATACAGTGGTGCACACGTGTACAGAGTCCTCGGCGGCACAACGCAGTGTCCCCACGTGCCCGGCACGCTGGCTCGCGAAGCCTTTACGCTCCTTGTCGCCAAGGCGCCAGCCGACAAACTGGACACTGACACGGGAAGCTTCTCCTTTTATATCGACACACGCGCAGCAAGCCTCGACAGCTCTGACGCCACGTTTGCAGTGAAGATCTCCGTCGACTCCCAGAGCGCGACTGGCGGAATTGTGTACTCTGCAGGTGGCCAAGTCCTGAGCTCTGGCCTCACGATCGATGTCGAAGCTGGCGTCCAACACCCGGTCCAAGTTTTTTATGAGCGGCTTGACACCTCGATTCTCTCTACAACGGTCGTCATCACGGTGGAATCGTCCTGCGACAGTGGCATCTCTGCATCCGAGTCGTTTACGCTCAATTGGGTGCAGTCTTGCGCCCCCCTCGCGTGGGCTGGCGATCTTGCCCTTGACACGGATTCCTGGGAATTGTCTACGGCATCGCCTACGCTCTTGCTCGAGCGTGCGAGTGGAAGCGATGACGTTGCGCGGACCGTCTCGGTCTGGGCATCGGCATATGTAGACGGCACAATTGCAGGCACGGCTGTCCAGATTGGCAATTTTGCTCCTGGCTACACCCAGCTCGAGCTCAGCTCCGATGACGTGAGCGGGGTACTGGTGGACGGTCAGCGGTATGTGCTTGAGCTCCGCGCAGCTTGTGATGCAACCGGAAGTGTGCGCTCCTCACGGCGTCTTGGTGTCTATGACGTTTCAGGCCCGAAGCTGACCTCCATCATTCCTGTCAGCCATATCCGCGCGTCGAACACGAATTTTGCGGTAGCAAATCTTCGGTTCAACGAGATGGTTGACTGCAGCGCAAGTGGTCTTTCCGTGACGCTCACTGAGCCTGAGAGCAACACCACAATTGACGCTGCGCTTTCTTGTTCGTCTTGGCTTTATGACGCCTCGGTGGTTCTCATGAACGTGGCCGCAGCGGACGTGGCCATATGGAGCGCGTCCACCGTCGAGCTTCGTATCCGTGGCGTGACAGATCTCTTTGGCAATGTCGGTGAGATTATTTCAACGGGAAATCGTCGTCGTTTGGCCAATGAGGACGATGCCTTTCAGCTCACCATTCCAGAAATACCAGCGACGCTTGCAGGTGAGGACTACAAGTGGCAGCTTCCTGATACCGACGAGGTGGCCAGCTACATTGCAGATGCGCGCGATCGTTTGCTGCCCAGCTCGCAAGCCATTCCTTCGACTTTTACAACTGCGGACGCGAACGTGAATGGCAGCGGCAATGGTAATGGCGAATCTGACTCGGACATTGCTGCAATTGTGGCCCCCACGGTCCTTGCAGTGATTGCAGCGGTCGTTGCTGCCGTTGTCGTTATTCGCCGTCGCCGCAACCGCCGCCACGATAGCAGTCGAAGCAGTGGCAGAGCCAGCCAATACTCGGCCGTCGAGGCGAAGCACGCCGGCGATAGCGTTGTGGCGGCCAATCCCGTTTACGCCTCAGCCTAACTAACATCATTTCATTACGAGTTTCTCATTCTGTTGTCTTTGTTCACGTTCACTTTTACTATCTTTACGATGGCGCATTTATGCGTGAAAACGGTGTGGTGTAGCGTAGTGTGGCGAGGAGGGGATCCCAGGCAAATCATTCTTTACAAACTTTTTCTCTTCATTCTTCCCTCCTGTTTGTTTGTCGTTAACGGCTTGCTCAGCTGCTGCCAGGGCCCTGTGCCAAAGGAGCGGATGCGTCGTCCTTTTCGGGCGTTGCCATCTTTGCCGCGTAGAACTCGGCAATCTTCTTGTCAAGCGTGAACCAATGCTCCATCTTTTCAATAGGCTTGGGATCAAGATCAACAATCGCGATTGAGTACATGAAGGGGCCGACGCCGTCGACAATCGTGCGCGAGACTTTGTCATCTGTGACTGGAAGGTCTGGGCTCGTGGGCACATTTTCGGGCTCCTTGTTCCCGGCAGAAGGCTTGAGCACAATCATGGTCGAGCAGTCCTTGGCTGTGCACGAGAGGAGGAAGCGACGAACGAGGTCATGCTGGGCAGCTGGTTCCTTTGGCAAGGTGGCGGGCGGTGCACGCGGAAGGATGCTGTCGCCTTCTGCAAGCGGTTGCACAGTCTCGCCACGCGCGAGAATCTCTTGGTAAATGGGCCAGGCAGCCTCAATGTCACAGTCGTCCATTTCTTGCATACGCTGCAGCCGCCGGAGCAGTGGTTCCTGCACGAGGATGTTCGCGAGCGCTGCGAGGAGGCCATCGACGCCGCCGTCCTTGAGAGCGGGGTAGTCTTGAAGAATCTCCGCCAGATCGGCTCGACTTCCGTGGCCCTTATTATCCGGGAAGACCATCTTTCCATCAACAAACATGCGAAAGTTGTTCTGAGGGGTGTCAACGAGGGCGTCGAGAGCCTGAAGGACACGGTCGCGGTCGTAGGAGAAGAGGTCCGTCGGATTGTACTTGCTGAGTGTGTCGAGTTTGCCCTTTTCATTCTTGAGCGCTTGATGCATAGTGAAGCGATCGACCTTGCGCTTGATATCGTGCGTGATGAAGGGGCACGTTTCGGGGATGAAACCGCACTTGACCTTGAGCTCGAAGCAGATGGAGGGTCCTTCTCCAGTTGGAATGGCTGTGTTATCGAGCATGAGAAGTCCCGTCTTAAGGCCCATATCCAAAGTGTGCTTGCGGCGTTTTTCCGGCCTCGATGGCTCGATATGCGCGCCAAGCGCCTCTATGTATCCTTGTGGAAGAGGAACTTCAACGGCGGGCTGCACGTATCTGCGGCCGAGCAGCGGCAGGATTACGCGGTCGAGAAACTGCATGGATTCGCGCCAAGGATTGCTCTCTCCAGACTTGCCGCCGCTAGCCTCAGGATTGTCCTTGCGTACGCGAAGCACACATCCTCGGAGACGATCATCGTCGCCGGCATATCGCGTCGCGAGGTTGAGCGCCCCCTCTGCAATGTACATCCAGTCTTCCGGCTTGCTCCCAGCAAAGGCCGCCGCCGTGGGGTCCTCGTTGGCGGACTCCGCCATGATTTCTTTCGGTCTCGGTGTCGAGCGGTGGCGTTGTTCGCGTCTTCAAAGATCGCCGCGCCGCTCCGCTCCCGAGCGCGTCCACGGACCGAGAGCGCGAGTCTCTCCGTGCAGTCGCGGCCGCGTCGCCTGCCTGCGTGGCGTGCCGTCTCTGGTTGCAGAACTGCCCGAGACGAGTTGGCTCGTGAGACACGCAGAAGAGCTCTCGCTATCTTTTCCCGCGCTCGCTTTTCTCACTCACGCCACGCCCCCAGAAAATCAACGCGTCGCAAGGTAATGTAGCCTACTGCCACAATTGCCAGCTGCGCATGCAGTCACCAGTCTCCCGCCGCGCGCGAGAGCGACTTTCTCAGCTTTGCATCTGATCCGATCTGGTCTCATCGCCATCGACGTTCTTCAAGATCTTCTTCGTCTCCTTCGTCTTCCTCGGGTCGTCAAACAACAACTTGGAGAAGAAGACGAAGGAAAAAAAAAAAAGAAAAAAAAAGATGGAAACGTTGCTGCTCGTTTCCGACTGTGAGGATCGAACTCACGACCATTTGATTAAAAGTCAAACGCTCTACCACTGAGCCTGAGATTGCGAAGGAAGCAGTTACTTCTGTTAGCGGACTGGTGTACGATCACCAAGGTTCCAGCAGTAGGACTTACTAAGCCGGAAGCTAAACAGTGCGCGGGGTCCGGTACTTGCGGTCCCTTTGCCTGAAGGCTGGGGCCAAAAGTTGGACACTTTCTTATAAGGGACAGGAGCGGTGGCCACTCGAGCAACCGAACGTTTGATGGGGTCTTGGGGCCGAGGGGAGAGAGACGGGACGCGCAGAGAGCTGAGGTCCGTGTACGAGGCCAAAGAAGGGGAAGTGGCTGAGAAAAAGCATTCGAGCGACCAAGATGTGCGTAGAAATGAAATTGATGAAGATTGCCCGCCAGTGATTTAGGCCTATATCACAGGGAATGCAGTCGGAGACGCGAGCGCATGATCTTGCGCGTGGCCGTCTTGGGCAATTTGGCCCAAGAGGTCTCGGAGAGAGGCAGGACCACATCCGGAACAAGATGCGGCGCCAAGTGAGCCTCGCTGTGCGCGCGAATCGAGCGCTCTATCTCGCCGCCGGAAACAGCCTCCGCGGTTGCGTCGCTGTCGGCCTCGGCTGCAGGTCCTGCAGGCAGCAAAATGGTGTTGCGCGCGAGCACTAGAGCCGCGAGCGTCTGAACGCCGTCATCCCAAAAAACAACCACCTGGGAAACGCGCTCGTGGCGCAAAAGTACACGCTCGACCTCGGAAGGGTAAAAACTGGCACCCGTGGGCAAAGTGATGCGATCATCGGCCCGACCGAGAAGGTAGAGAAAACCAGCATCGCTCCGATAGCCCATGTCGCCGGTCGAAAACCAACCGTCAATGTGCTCTGGCGACCGACGCCAATATCCGCGGCACATCATTGGCGTTCGCACCGCAATCTCGCCCGGGGCCTGGAGCGTCCCTGCAACTGGCTCGCCCGACACGGGGTCGACGAAACGTACCATGCTCACGCCGCTCGGTTCGATGCCCACAGAGCCCTCATTACCCTTGAAGTCGGTGGGATCTAGAATGGAAATGATCCCGGCCTCCGTGGACCCGTACACCTCGTAAAAGGATGCATTCGCGTAAAAGGCTCGGATTCGCTCCTGAGTGGCTTTTGACGTCATGGCCCCACTCGCCATGATCATGCGCAGGTCCAGAAGCTGCTTCCCATTTGCGTGCGCTTCTGCGTGGTCAATGATAGAAACAAGATGCGCCGGGCCACCCGTGGTATAGGTAACAGGGAACTCATTTGCCGCATTGTATAGAACTCTTCCCGAGGTTGCGTGCTCTCGCGACAGCAAGAGCACCGAATTGCCCAGATACAAGAGCATTGTCACGAAAAAGAAGCTGGAGATACCATGCAGTGGATAAATCGCCAAAAAGGTCTCCTGCGCCGGACGAAAGTGCATGTGCGGTAGGTGGGCAAAGTAGCCGAGCAAGTGACCTCGCTGCGACCTCACGACACCCTTTTTACGGCCTGTCGATGTCCCTGACGTGTATAAAATTGCCCATGGCGCCTCCAAATCGCGATCACGTCGCTTTTCAAAGGGAAATTCCGCGCCGAGATCTTTTGACTCATCGAGAAGCTGTCCAGGTGCGAGGGTATATACTCGAATCGGCTGCTTGCAGGCCTCACGAATCTGCAAAGCACGCTCTGCAGAAACAAGGTCGCTGCCTTTGTTTTCGAGAATGAGCACTGCCGAAGGCCTGTGCTAGCGTGTCAGCATCCAATTGTATAGGTGTTTGCGCGTCCTCAAAGTTAAAACGTACTCTGCGTCCTCGATGACATCCAGAATGGAGGTGAGTGGGGAAGCCGCATCCACCGTGACTGCCACAGCCCCACTCAGAGCAGCTGCTGCCCAGAGAACGACGTGCTCCAGCGAGTCATCGCCCAGAATAACAAAGCGGCTCTTGTTCTTGACCTCTCGCTCGCGAAGCCACTGCGCCACACCGAGACTCGCGTGCCATAGCTGAGCAAAGTTGAGTTCGCGTCGCACGCCCATGCCATCACTCGTCAGCTCTGCAATGGCACGCTTTTCGGAGCGCAGCTGCGCGCTTTTGGCCAGCTCTTCGGGCCACGAGGCGAAGGTGCCATTGGCCACGTTCATCGCCCCGTTCGCACGCGTCCGGCCCGTGCGTGTCTCTCGCTTCTTCTACCTTTCCGATCTGAGGTCGCCTTTGTGTTTTACGAAACGAGAATGATGCCAGCTATGACTAATAGCACGGGCAGAGCATTGCTTCCGGACGGCGGACAAACAGTGAATGTTCTAAAACAAAGCAAGCATTTGCTTACGGACTGCGGACAAACAGTGAATGTTCTAACAAAGCAAGCTTTGCGAAGAGCAAGCTTTGCAAAGAGCAAGCTTTGCAAAGAGCAAGCTTTGCAAAGAGCAAGCTTTGCAAAGAGCAAGCTTTGCGAAGAGCAAGCTTTGCAAAGAGCAAGCTTTGCGAAGAGCAAGCTAGGCCTAATCGCTACTACCTAGGCCTAGCCCAAAGGCTCATGGACAATTATAGCTTCAAGTTGTAAGTCTGGGGAAATTGCTTTTTGAGTAAAAGTATCGTACAATTAAGGTTCAATCATGGATCGCAACGCAGGTCTTGTCGCTGGCGTCCCATGAGCAATAGTCGCTGTTTTCGCTGCAGCCGGCCTTGCGGCGCGTTGATTTCTGGCGTTTGAAGTCGCAGAATGTTGGCTCCCGGCAGCCAATGCCCTTGAAGAAAGCACAACCATTCTGGACGCAGCGCTTCTGGCGCCGCCTGAACTTCTTGCAAAACGCGCTGGAAGGTGTCGGCGAAAGACTCGGTGCTGGAGTCGTCTCCGTCGGGTATTCGATCACATCGCGAAACGCAGGCGGCCTTGTCGGCGCCAACGTGGGCTCTGGCGTGGTCGGGGGCGCAGAAATCGGTGCCGAGCGGCCCTCCTTGATGCGGTTCACGCACTGATTGTACAGTGGGCTCCACACGCATGCCTCTGCTCGCGCTGCGCAATCTTGAAAAGAATTGGGCCCGCTAAAGGCGCAAAAGCCTCGGTTCATGCAGTCCCCGTTGTGGAACACGCAGTGGTCTCCCCGCGCAGAACATTTCGTCTCGTCCGTGATGCCCGAGCACGTGGCAAAGCGAGCGCGAAGCATGTTGGCGTGTTGCTCGGCGTTGGTCTCATAAGCGCGTTTATCGACCACGTTCTCCATCTCAACGCTGCCCAATTTGGTATCGTGATCATACAACTCGCGGTTCTCGGCGCCCGCATCGCCAGCATCCCAGTCGGCGCTGTTGGTCGCGTCGTCCCACGCCCGCCATTCCGTGTAGCGAAATCGCTCCGTCCGCACACTCAAACCCATATAGGCAATGGGGCTCTCCTCGCGCGTGCAAGACGACAACGAGGCGCAGTCTTGGCAGTCCACCACGTTTCCATTTCTGTCTTTGCATGTGCGGCAGTCAACCTGCTTGTTCGGCTCTCCGTCGGCGACGCAGATCGGCCAAACACTAAAGCTAGCATTGCTCGGAAAGGACCACTCGTGGCCACCGAGCTGCGGAAGACGGAGGAGGGACTCTGCTACGGTCTCGCTCATGTCGTCGTCGTCGCGAACCAAGTGCGCAAAACTACGACCATCCATCTCGTAATCTTCAAAGTCCTGCTGCGCCAAAGGAACACCAGCGAGTTCTGCAATAGTCGGATACAAATCGAGAAGGGAAACACCCGCCGATTCTTGTGTTCCTGCTCTGGAGCGGTCAACCGGGTCGCGAATCCACATTGGCACGCGAAGCGCGCGCTCGTACACGCTGCCTTTGCACCAGCTCGTCTTTTCGCCAAGCGACCATCCATGATCTGACGTCACGACGACGAGGGTTTCGTTTTTGAGCCCGTTCGTGTCGAGACGGTCCAGCAACTGGCCCATGGCATAGTCGATCCACTCCACACAAGCAAAGTACCCCATGCGAAGTTTGCGCGCCACGTCATCTGCGAGAGTATCCTCATAAGGATCAAGAAATCCACTGGCGCGAACTTCGTTTGAGTTGAGCAAGTCCGCACACATGCCCTTGTACGCCTGCCAGGGTGCACCCGTGGGACGCTCACGCTCGATCGCGCTGGGAAGCGAGATCTCGTCTGCCGAGAACCGCTCAAAAAAAGACTTGGGCGCCCGAAATTTGGTGTGCGGCCGACGGAAGCCAACAACCAAGAACCATGGCGTCGCCCCATTCGTGTACCTCGATTCTGCCGCAAACTTATCAAGCTGGGTAGTCGCCCATTCGAGCGCGCGGTAGTCCGTGAAGTCATCGAGAGTGTCTGAATCTGCGCAGACGACATCGTCTCCGCAACTGTTGCTGCCATGGACGCCCTGCTTGTCGTACTCTCCGAAATATCTTGCATTGTTTCCAACCCAATGAAAGATTTTGCTGGTGCCAAAGGTATCGTACCCTTGACTTTCGAACCATTTGGGCAGCACAAGGGCGCTCTTGAGCTTTGTTCGCTCTTGCGCGGCATCCGTGTGAATATAGTAGCCGAGACTTGTCGGCAAGCGGGCGCTCAGCATCGACCCCCGCGATGGTCCGCACAGCGCTTCCTGTGTGTAGGCCCGTTCGAACTGTACAGACTCCTTGGCGAGAGCATCCATGTTTGGGGTGCTTACATCACTGCTTCCATAGGACGACGCCTCAGGGCGGAAGTCATCGACCATCACGAGGAGAACATTGAGCTTTTTGCTTTCGGTCGACGACGCCCCGTGCACGAGATCCAGGAGACATGTGCTCACGAGGACCAGCACAAACAACGTCAAGACGCCCTGCATTGTGTTTGCGAACTCTCGTTTGTCGCTTTAGTCGAGCTGGATGTCGGGCTGCTCGGGTTCAGGTTGTGTTTCGCTACTCGTTTGAGTTCGAGTTCGAGTTCGAGTTTTGCTTCGTCCGCACATCCGCACATCCGCACGTCCGCACATCCGCACGAGAAAGAAGCCGAAGAAAAGAATAGAAAGAAAAGTGTGAAAGCGCGGAAGAGACACGAGTGAATCCAGCACAGCGCGGACTGGCTTCGCGGCGACTTGCTAGCAAGCGGCGCGGGACATTGACTGGGCGCGTGGTCGGCTTGAGGCCCCCTTGCAGTAACTTTGCACGCGGCGCGGACCGCGCGGGATGCCATATTGCTTCTACATATATGTATTGATATAGAACAGGAAGGAACGGTACGCGCCGCGGCAGACTGCACCGCGGTGTGCCCTCCGCGCCGGTCACCTTGTGTCCCGCGGGACCCACGCCATGCCCCGCGCGCACGCTTGCACGGTTCGCCGGAGTTGGCTGGCTAGGCACGTGGACTCTACGCCAAGAAAGGCAGGCCGGCTCACAGATTTGATGCTAAGAACGCGAGACCGGCTCGCCATCCATTTGGTCTCCAGCTTGCATGCCGCCGCGTCTTGATGCAGAGAACGAGCGCGAAACCATCTTGATGACAGCCAGAGACGATGAAAGACCGGCTCAACGCCCGAGACGAAAGACCGGCTCGCCACAACAAGGGACGAAGAGACAAGTAGCTCAGCGCAGCGCGCAAAGTATGCGAGGCCGGCTCAATGCCCCGAGGTGTTGACCGGCTCCGGCCAAGAATGGACAGCACGATGCAAGCTAGAGGGCTGGAATGGACAAGAGTGAACAACCTGCTAATCGTCGAGGTTCGAAATGTTCGCGAAAACAAGTTAGAGGCCCAAGAATGGGAATGACCAGCGCAAGGCCCTGCCCGGCTCCACTCCCGACACTCCGTAGCTCGAAGAATGTTCGACTTGTTTCAGTTTGAGGGACGCTTCCTGTCTTACGTACCCGAGCGACCGCGTTTCACGGTCAGACGCGGGCCGTGAAAGCTTGCTATCACAATTCCGAGAGTCCGCAGGTTCGCAGGTTCGCAACTCCGCAGGTCCGCATGTCTGCAGATCGTCGGAGCGGCTTCGAAACTCTCATCAACGGCGGTGCCGTCTATTATACACGGTCGCACAATTGTCTGACGCCCGAAGAATTTTCAGGAAACTCGTCCCCTTGCGAGAAGGCCAATATCCTCCTTGCGTCGTTCCATGCACGCTGCGGTCCCCAGGTGCAGCGTCCAGCCAGAACAATAAATCACCTAAAGATAAGTCTTGCTCATCTCAAAATTAAGACTTTATCGCAGAAGCGCATCTCCAAGTTCAAATCCACGGTCAATATTGGCCAGAATAAGTTCAGGCTCGAGCCCCTTGGAATCAAAAGTAATGTGATACCAGTGATTGTTGGTGGCAACTGGCAGCTCCTGTTCTTCGGTCTTGTCTAGCTCGTCGGGACCAAGAAATTAATCGTGACAGGATGTTTCGCGGCCTGTGGCGGTTAATTTCGATGGTAAAAAAGCAACGCGTCAAATGCTCTGCAGTGTCATCCTGCAGAAGACTTTGACATGTATCCAGCCTCCTCTATCGATAAGGAAAGAGTCATTCGGCATAATTTCTTTATTCAGAGCAATGGTATAAAACGTGATTTAAACGTTGTTTTGCTGATGAGAGGCCAACATCTGCTTTGGACTTTGACCAGCTCAAGATTCTAAACTTCACAAAAACTTGAAAACGATCAATTACCTTGAAGGCCTTCAAAGCGCGACAGATTGCACGTCCACCCTTAGCGCCTCGCGAGTAGGCTCAAGTAGCCAACCAGCCAGCCAGCCAGCCAGCCAGTCTCGCCTCTCGTGGTCCTGTGCGCGCACGAGGTCGGTCAGCTGACAGGCGAACGAGAGATGGCGAGCGGGGAGACCTGCACGTCGCGACAGTTTGCACGAGCAGCCTGAGGAAACCTCATGACTGACCCCGAGCCAAGTACGGTTTACGCAAACGGCCTCGCAGGCTCTCATTCCCAGACCTACTGTAGGAGCGACTGTGGCACAGGCAGGAAAGAGAACATGAACTTGGACGTCGTATAATAAAAGGAGAGCCAGCGAGGCAATAGTTATAGAGGTTCCAAACGTTTCTAACGCTCAAGAGCCGGGAAGAACCGAAGAGACATGCAGAGGCTCGACGAGAGAGAAGGAGAGAGCTGGCAAAACAATAATACGCCGAGTCAGCAATCCCGAACAAGCAAGCAAGCAAGCAAGCAAGCAGCCGGGCAAAGCATCGAAGGAAAGAGCTACTTTCGCTACTGAGGAGTCGCTGAAAAGATGTCCTCGTCGGATGCATCGATGGCGTGGGGGCTCTTCGACGCCGGAACATCCCTCGAAGAAATTACGTGCACCACGGGAACGTATTCGGAGGTCGTGTGCTGGACGGCCCGTCAGTGTCTTACTGTGAGCTGGGACAAGAGTTTGACGCAGGTTTTTAGTCGGCCCGAAAGCGAGAGCGTCCACCCCATGGTCCTAGGACTCTTCGCAGTGCCGTGCTTTCTCTCTTTCTGTTCCATTATTAAGGTCCTTTTTCACCGCAAGAAGCCTGTGCTACGTCTCACGCAATGGCAGCTTTTGCTCTTGCTGGCCGTGGGATGTCTCCTTGCATGCATTGGGCTTTTTTTGGATTTACTTGGTGCCTTTACATACCTTCCCGGCATTTGTTATGCTCATTTCTCCCTCTTCTACATTGGGCTTCTCTTCATCCTTTTATCGTTATTCTTCAAAGTGTACATTTCCTGGCGCGTGAACAAGAGTTCGGGCGCTGCAGGTGATTCGCCGAATTTACAGAACGACGTTCTGGTCAAGTTCATGATTGCAATGGTACCTCAAGTTGTCGGCCTGCTTGCTGGCTGGTTTCTGTTCTATCCGATTCAGTACAATCCATGCGAGATCGGCCACCTCCAATGCTCCACGGCAGCATTTCTCGATGACTTTGATCTACCCTATCCTGCCATTATTATTTGGGCACTCCTCGGCCTAGGTTTCCTCATGACGCTCGTCTATTCGTTTCGAGCCATTGAGATGCCCTCTGTTGCATACGAGTCTCTGAGCCTCTTTGTTTCAAGCCTTCTTTTCACGATCATCCTGCTCGTTTCCGTGGCCTTCGATAGCAACCTTATCTCGAGTGGTGGCTTCATTCGTGGTATCGTCACATCCGTTTGTTTTGGCCTGACAACGATTCTCACGCTAGCTCTCATCATTGAAAGCAAGCAACGACACTTTGGGCTCTCTGAAGATCAAGTCCGAACCAAGTTCTCTCTTCCGGGATCAGGATCTTCTCAGGGTGCAGCAGCAGCCGCAGCTGAAGCTTCAGCAGAAGACGTTCCCTGTGCGACGCCACTGTCCAAAGAAGAGTGCGACGCAAGCATGCAGACACCTTCAGATGGGCAGGTCGTCGTGACTGCGTCGATGCCTGCGACGCCATTTGCTCGGGGCCAAGCAGCCGACGAGCCCGTCCATTACGCCGTGGCGAGCGTATAAGAGGCCGAGGCATCTTCGAGCTTTTTGACAGTCGCAATCCCAAGACAACCTTGAACATTGTGGCTCATCGCGATCTCGGGTCCAACAACCTTGAGCCTTACGACCATCGCGATCCCGAGACCATCTCGAGCCTTTCGATTGTCGCTCGCGAACATATTGTATACATTGCATATAAAACCACTTTTACTTCAACTGACAGACAGACAGATAGACAGACAGACAATCATCGCGGCAACAATAACAATGCTTGCCTGACCCAGGGGTTTTTACGCAGAGAGTGAGTCCGTGAAGGCTAAAAGAAGCCTAAAAGCCTAGTTCTACTACGGAAAGTGATCCGTTACGTTCTACAGAAATCAAGTTTTTTTGTTTTGTTTTCAAGTCCGAACCACAATGCAAGACACGTTTGGGGGAAGGTAGTTCTTTTTACAGTTCTAGGAGTGGCCCGACAAGAACGTCTAGCTAGAAGAAGTTTTGAGCGAGCTGCCAGAGAGTCGCATGAGCAAACACAATCTGAAAGGACCGTGATACGCTCGCACGGCGGACGAAGCCGCGTACAAAAAGCATGACAAAGAAAGCCAAGGCCGCAGCCGAGGCAGAGCTCGAGGCAGTCGCACCGCGGCGAGGCCGCGGTCGCTTCGAGCTTCCCATGGCTCGCGGAACCGCCGTCTACGATGGCGAGTGGACAGAGACACAAGTGAAGCGACCCGTGCCGACCGAGAACGATGATACTGCCGTCAGCGGCGAGCCTGTCATGGAGACAATCACCGTCATGATCCAAGACGGACAGGGAAAGCTCGACATGCCCGAAATGAGCGAGTCTTTCGAAGGCGAATGGCGCCAAGGATCCATGTGGAACGGGGTCTACTCTTTTGCCGACGGTAGCACATACGAAGGTGAATTCCAGGGTACGGACAACTTCCATGGTCTCGGTGCACTCACGCTTGCAAATGGTGACCGTTTTGAGGGAATGTGGTCCGAAGGAAAAATGCACGGGCAGGGTACATTAACTGCAGCTTCATGCAAACAGCCTTCGGAATGGACGGGCATCTTCGCAAAGGGGTCGTTTAAAAGTGGAACCGGATCCGCGCTGGAACTGCCCACGGACCCAAAACAACTTCCACCGACCGTGCGCTTCTTATTGTCAGAATAAGCTCTTGTATTACGCTGTAAGCACGACGCTGACGAGAATGAACGGAATCTTCACTCACTGTCATCACAACATTTGTCTTGTGGTGTGCGTGCGCTTCTCTGATCCGTCAGACCAATCCAGGCTGTCCAGGCATCTAACTCTGCTGCCCGGCGCAATATCCATTGCTTGAACGGAGAGACCAAGACTTGCGTTTTCGCTTGAGTGAGCGATGAGCGAGTAAACCAAGTACTCGCACAATCAGTTTGTTCTGGGCTATCCCACTACATTTTTTTTTCGCGGCAAAAGTGATGCTTGCGCGTAACACAACAATCAAAAGAGATCGAGGGCTTTCCGTTTGTGTGGCTCCGACCAGAAGAAAGGGTTCCCATCCCTCTACTACGCACTCATGTGTGCGATTCGTATTATTAGCAGAATAAGCAAAAATCGTTTGGCCTAGTTTGACTAACAGAAAAGTGCGCTTTATTACTCTCGTTCATTCGTTCGTTCGTTCGTTCGTTCGTTCGCTTGCTCGTTCGAAGAAAGCAAAACGATAAGGGCGAGTCCAGGATCCCTACCCGGCCCCGACATCTTGCAACGCAACGTAACGCAGTCAATCGATGAGAAAACGCGTACTGCGCAAAGAATCAATATTCTTTTGATCGGGCGCCTGCCTCGAGCCGCCAATTTGCCACCGCCAAGCGGGTTTTCCCCTTTGCCACCTTTTCTTGTCCGTCTGTCTCTGTCTGTCTGTCTGTCTGTTTGTTTGTTTGTTTGATTGTTTTCGTTTTATGCAGAGCCACTTTGACTGGGTGTAAAGGAGTAGAAAAAGTTGAGCTGATCGGAAGAGAGCGCATTGGCGAACTCGAGGACGAGGAGCTTCATTCGCTCAAGCTTGACCTCCTTGATGAACTTGCAAGACGAGTCTTGCTCGAGATCGGTCAAGTCAGCATTGAAAGGCACCTTGATAGCCAGGTACTGCGTCGTCTTTCCGAGCGTCTTGCAAATTTCGGCCAAGGGGCGCTTCGAAATGAAGAGGACCACCTTGTCACGCTTGTGATATTGCTTGCCGCCCCATGGCGGATCTAGAAAGAGCAGATCTTGGCGGATCTGCGGGCAAAGCTGCAGACAGTCGCCCTTGTAGATGTTAAGTTTTCCAATGATCGGGGGAAGTTCCTCGGGCGGACGATCCGCAGCGCGCGCCTCGGCAGCGTCGTCCTTCTCGCCCCCCATCTTGATAAACCGGTGTCCCGACAGCGTGGTCAGGCGTTCGTGCTCCAAGCACAAATCTAAGTTATGCTTGAGCATCCCGCATCGCGCCTCGTCGAGCTCAATGGCGTTCACCACGCGAAAGTAGCGCAAAAAAGAGATGGCATTGCCACCGACACAGGCCGTGGCGTCGGTGATAATGCTGTCTTCGGATATACCGTCTAACGAGCGCAGCGCCTGCGAGATCGTCTCGGCAATCTTCATGCCCGTGACACTAAAGGTCGCCACCTCGTCCATCTGAATCGCTGACATGTAGTCGGGCGAAAGGTAGCCCCAAAGTCTGTTCCACTTGTGCTTTTGCGCCTTGGCGGCCAAGGTCCGGTTAAGCACCGTCGTGTTGAATTCGCCGCCACCATACCCAGCGGTTCCGTCAGAGGCGAGTAGTGGCCGCTCTGCAAAGCCTGGCGGCGGCCGTCTCGAAGGCGTTGTGTTCGAGGTATCGCCCCCGGGCGTGTCAAAGACGCTGCGACCTCGCACGAGCACGCCACCAGAGGCGTCCACGATACTCTCTGCATTGCTAAAGCCGCTCTGCGCTGCTGCTGCTGCTGCTGCTGCTGCTGCTGCTGCTGCTGCTGCTGTCGCAGGCACTGTCGTAGAAGAAGTCGCTGTTGTTCCTGCTGCTGCCGCGGCCGCCGCCTGGCTCCCGATGCCCGGTGCCCCGGCCGACGCGGACGCCGTCGTGGGCGGGCCGAAGCCTGGCGGCGGCCGCGGTGGCCCCGACGTCGCGCCGCGCTGCATCCTCGCGCGCGGCCAGTGCTGCTCTGTTCGCCGGCAGACGCAGTAGAGGATATGGATAGCCTGCTTGGCTTTTTCCCGCTTGGTGGCAAGTTGACACAATCGTATAGAATAGCTCGGTATCGCTGGCTAGGAAGTACGGGTAGGTCGAGACTTCGCTCCTCGTGAACTGCGCAGAGAAGCTACCGTGGGGGTGTGACAGAACGCAAGGTGTAGAACGCAAAAACGAACGCGAATATGGATAAGGACAGGATGAGTAAGGACAAGACATCTCACGAAAATAGAGGATATTCATCTCGAGAGCACTGTGCTCAGAAGAATACGCAACAACAAAATTTGCTTGACGCGAAGAACGGAGAAAAGGGCGGGCTCGCACATTAATTTTTGGACTCGGTTACGAAGATTAATTTTTGGACTCGGCCAAATACATTACTTTTGGGACTCGACCCTCAGACATTGTTTCTGGGACTTAGCCCACAGACATTGCTCTAGGGTCGCGGCCCACAGACATCACTTGTAGATTACTTTTTAGACTCGGGCCCAGCGCCGGCGTCATCGCGGAAAACGTTCCAAATGAAAATGGCGCCATCGAGACCAACGCTGACAAGCTGTCGGTCGTCCTGCGTAAAGGAAATGGCAGAAACCTCGCCGGTGTGCCCGACATGTGTTTGCAACAACACCGGAGCTCCGGCAACCATAGCCCACAGCTTGACCACCTTGTCCATGCCGCCCGTAGCAAAGAGGTCGCCACCATGCGATATTGCGATGCAGGTGGCCTCGTCCTCGTGCATGCCCTGCTGTTGTGTGGCAATGGTAGCAATCGGACTTGACTCGCGCAGATCCCAAAAGGAAATTGTTCGTTCTTGTCCCATGGTGATCACCACTGTTTGGTCGTGATTCATGGAAATGTCATTAATGCCACCCATGCGTTGCGTGTGCGCGCTAATGCGCTTGTCTTCGCGCAAATCCCAGCAAAGAAATGACTTGTCTCGGCTGCAGGAAATTGCGTGCACGTCATCATCAAAGAGAACGATTCGCGTCACGGCCCGCGTGTGCTCCTTGAGGTGCGAAACGAGCTGCCGCATGCGCATCTCCCACACCCTGACCTCGCCATTCTCGCCTCCCGTCACTACATATCGCATGTTGTTCGAAAGTCGAAGAGCCGTCACGCCACCGGCATGTGCATCCTTAATACACCAGAGAAGCTCCCCGGTCTGAGCATGGTGCGAACGCACGCAGCCATCCGTCCATCCAGAAAGGATAGCATCAATGGTAAAGTGCAAGCACGTTGCGTAGTCCGCGGGAGCGTTCGGGACTTGCTGCGTCTGGATCTGCTGAATCTGCTTCAGCTGCTGCTTGTGCTGCGTCCCAGACTTGGTCGTTTCCATCGACACAGAGTAGTCCTCGGTGTGCCATACACGAATCGATCCGTCCGAGGAGGCGGTGGCAAACTCATCGTTTGACCCAGGAGCAAAGGACAGCGACGTGATGGCGCTGCAGTGGTTCCAGCATACGCGCACGGGCTTGCTCAGCGCTCCGCGTCGTGCGCGAACCACATCACCCATCGTTGATCCAGCCAGCATTTCGGTACCCGTGGCGCTGTAGGCGAGTCCGTGCACCGCACCGCGCAGCGAGGCACCCTCTTCGTCGACCCATGTGCTATTAGACACCTGGTATACGAAACGAGCCACCGTGCCGTCGCCACCGCCGATGAGCACGTTGGTTTCGTCAACCGGGTCTGTGACGAGCGAGACGACACCGCCGCCACACGCCGACGTGGACACTGCAAAAGTTGCCGTCGCGGCAGCAAATTTAGACGTTTTGTTTGGCTTGACGAGAAAGGCCATAAAGTCCCCGCTTGCAGTTCCTGTGAGCAGCCACTCGTCTTCGTAGCCTTCGCGCCCGCAGCTGTCTGGGACGTGCGCAAAGGCAACGCACAAGTGCTGTCGAATATTGCGTCGCGAGTCTGCAACTTGAAGAACGAGCTCGCCCGCAAAAGGGTCAAGCGCCCAAAGGGTGAGAACGTCGCCCGCCGTGGCAAACTGGTAATTGCCCGTGTCGCGACGCTTCACATCTTTGGCAAAACCTCCCCAATTGGCGCAGTCAACGCGACCAATGCCCTTGGGCAAATCTGTGCTGGCAACGAGCATACCGGTCTTAAGGTCCCAGATAGCCATTCGTCGGTCCTCGCGGCCGATGGAAAGCAACAGCCGCTCGTCGTGCGAAAAACTCAAGATTCGAACGCCGCCATCGTGTTCTGAAAATCTCCACAAGGGTCGCCGCTCCGCAAAGTCCCAAACTACAATGTCTGAGGCAGAGCTCACGTCGCCGGATGCTACAAAGGTGCCACGTCTTGAAAGCGCTAGACACGCGAGCGAAGCGTCGTGACCGCGCAGAAAACTCTGTTGGTGCGGATCGTCAAAGTCGCGCGACACGACCGAGCTTCCGGACGCATAGACGAACTCATTGGTCCGCGGGTGAATGTGCAAGCTCGGTTGCTCGGTGCACGAGTACCCTATCGCGTGTTCAAGCTCAAAGGAGTACATCGTCCGTTCTGGGCCGTCGCACCCGCTCCTTGCGGTCGCGATCGTCTTTGTTTCTCAGGCACTCCGCTCCGCTCTGCTTGGCTTCGCCTCCCTTTCTCGCCAGGCCGTCGCACACTAAAAAAAAAGAGGCCGACATTTACGCAAGACATTTTACCGTTGACGTTCATTTATGCCAGTGTCACGTGCTCTCATACACACGGCCACGATGCAAGTCAGGTCGAGAAGTCCGTGCTGGGACCATCGAGGGCAGGGGGAAATGAGCTAGTTCCTCGCTCGCTAGTATGCGCATTTTACAAGCCGTCACGTATTTGCGTACGCGAAGCCGCATGATCAAACCTGTCCCAGCCCCTCTATGCCTTCCTCCAAGTAAGCCGAAAAGAAACAAAATCATGTTTTCGAATAAAAAGAGGCCTAAGAAGCGGAGCGACGCGACCGCGCACGATAGCCCTCTAAAAGATTCTCTGGCTCTGAAGGACCTCTCCTCGGAGACCAATCCTCAAACGGCCTTGCTTGGCGCGGGGGCCGGCCGCCTTTGCGCGCGAGAAGACGCTCGATAGCAGCGCCGACGGCGGCGACCACGCAGAGGCGCGAGTGAACGCTCGCGCGAGAGGCTCGCGAAAGGCGCGGCGAGTTTTGCCCGCATAGAGAACCAGACCTTGGAACCATGGCGACACCGATGAAACTGATCTCGGGCCCCGGCGCGGCCGCGCGTCTGGCCGCGTACAAGTGCAAGGTGGCCGCGGCGCTGTCGGGCGCGACGCTCGAGATTGTCAACGCGGCAAAGACGGTCGTGCCAAGCCCCGGTAGACTTCCCGTGCTTGCGCTGGAGAAGGGCAAGGCTCCGCTCCTCGGCGAGCATGCCATCTGCAGGTATCTTTTGGCCGCCGGCATGCCCAAGATCGACAACACGAGCATCACCATGAACGAGCTTGCAGAGTTTGACGAGATCGTGCTGGGCGCCTCTGCTGCTTCCGCAGACGCACTCGACACCAGCCTTGAGGACCGCCTCGCCAAGCTGACGGGCCCTTACCTCGCCTCTGAGACCCTGAGCCTTGCGGACGTCTGCATTGGCTGCTCTCTGCGGTTTGCCAAGGAGCGCGGTTTGCCACTGGGCCCGCTTGCGTCCTCGTGGCTTGAAAAGCTCACAATGAAGCACCCGGAATTTGATTCGTGCTTGAAATCGTCCGAAGACGAGTTCAAGATTGCGCTCTTTTCTTACCTCGATAACGCCCAGGACCCGCAGAGCGATCTCTGGAAGGTGGTCAAGGAGGCGTGCGATTTGGCTGTCGCCAAGGAGCTCCCTGGCATGGATTCCAACGTGCAAGAGGGATTTTCCAAGAATGATGGCCCGAAGCCTGACTTTCAGCTTAACAGCGCCATGGCCCTCTTCAAGCGCGCGCGCCGTGCCGACTGGAAAGAGCCCAAGGATGCTGCCGAGGCCCTCGCGCAGCATCTTCGGGATGAGCCCCGCGTGTATCCGGACATTATCGAGCGTGCCGAAGTTTCAGGCAAGGGTTTCATCAACTTGTTCCTGAATGAAAAGCTCGTTGCGGAGCGTCTGCGCAAAATTGTCGAGCAGGGAGAGCTCTCTCCGCCTCGTGCGCTCTCCTTGAAAAAGGTTGCGCTCGACTTTTCGTCTCCTAACGTGGCCAAGGAGATGCACGTTGGCCACTTGCGCTCCACTGTCATTGGTGAGGTGCTTTGCCGGATGCTGACCTTTCAGGGTCACGAGGTCAAGCGCATCAACCACGTTGGCGACTGGGGTACGCAATTTGGCATGCTGCTCACGTACATGCGTCACAACAACCCGAACTATCTTGAGGAAAAACCGTCCATCTCGGATTTGAATGTAAGTATGAGGAGAGAGAGGTTTGTAGAGACCTGGCAAAAGTCCTTTTCGAGGGGCCTCGGGGCGAAAAAAAGAGGTGAAAGAGAGAAAGGGATGGGGGAAAGAAAAGCATTCGGGTCGCGCAAGAGAGCTCAGGCTTGTTCTGGATTCTCTTGTTTTCAGCTGCGATAGAGCTTCTTTTGCGAGCGTTGCGGCTGCGTGACTTCCGGGTGCAAGAGCAAGTATCGCACCATAACTCACCGCCCCGACCTTTTTATGATGGTGGACGGGGTGGTCTTTCGGTTGCTGACAACCTATTCTTTTGCTTTTGCTTTTTGCTTTTCATCAAATGGCAGAAACAATGTACAAGAGAGAGAGAGAGAGAGAGAGAGAGAAATGGAGGCAGGGGAAAAGAGAAGAGAATGAGAAAGTTGAGGTGGCGATGGAAAGTTATTTTGGAAGGACACACGAAACTGACAGCGCGTGGACGATGCAATGAGCACAGGCATTCTACAAGGCCGCCAAAAAGGCCTTCGATGAGTCAGAAGAGTTCAAGGAGGAATCCCGGCTCGAGGTGGTCAAGCTGCAGGCCGGCGACCCGCAAGCCGTGGCAGGCTGGAAACTGTATCTGTCGATCAGCGAGTCCATGCTGAACCAGATTTACGATCGTCTGAACGTTTCGTTCCCGGACGGCGTGACCGGCGAGTCGTTCTACAACTCGCGCATCCCCGGTATTGTCGAGGAGCTTAACAAGCTGGGCTTACTCGAGAACGATGATGGTGCCAGGGTGATTCGCACCGAGGCCAACAGTGTGCCACTCTTTGTGGTCAAGCGTGATGGTGGCTATGGCTACGACACAACCGACATGGCCGCCATCAAATACCGCGCGCAGGAGCTCGGATGTGACTGGCTCGTGTATGTGACTGACGCTGGTCAGCAGCGTCACTTTTTTGCCGTTTTTGAGGCCGCGCTTCGCGCTGGCTACATTGACGACAGCGTGCAATGCGATCACGTTGCCTTTGGCGTCGTGCAGGGCGCCGACAGGCAGCGCTTCCGCACGCGCGAGGGCGGCACCGTGCGTCTTGTTGATCTTCTCGACGAGGCGCGTGACCGCATGGCCAAGGACCTTGAGGAGCGCATCGAGGCCAAGACGTGCCTTCTCACCAAAGAAGAGGCCCCGGACGCCGCCAACAAGCTCGGCTACTCTGCTGTCAAGTACTTTGATCTCAAGAATGCGCGCATCAAGGACTATGTGTTCAATTATGACCTCATGCTCCAGAGCGACGGTGACACCGCCGTCTATCTCATGTACACGTACGCGCGCATGTGCAGCATCGAGCGCACCGTCAAGGATGTCATTGGCAAGGACGTCGATGCCATCATCGAGGAGGGCAAGGCCACTTTCTGTGTCGAGCGCATGCGCTCGCAAGAGTGGGACCTCGCGCTCGCTATTCTCCGCTTTGGCGACCGCTTCGATGAGTCCGTCAGCAAGCTGCAGCCTCACCACCTGTGCAAGTACGTCTACGAGGTCTGCCGCGCCGCCAGCAAGTTCTACAACACCCACCAGCTGATCATCAAGTCTGAGAAGAAGCTCGCCGACGAGCACGGTGTCAACTGGCTCATTCTCATTCGCTCCGTGCGCGTCGCCCTCAAGACGTCCATGACCATCCTCGGTCTTGATCTCCTCGAGCGCATCTAAGTTAGAACCTCCATCTCCCCTTTATAACCTTTGAATGATTGATCGAATGAATGAATCCCAAAACCCTTCGTCTCCCGCTTCGTTTTTTTTTTTTTTTAAAAAAAAGAAAAAAAAAAGAATAAACGTACGAAGCGAGGCCCACGCTACGTACCCCACTTCGAAAAGACCAAGCTCAACGTCCAATGCGAGGGTGCGTACGTACAGCTCCTGTAAAAGATTGAAAGAAAGAAGAAGTAGTCTCGGGCGTGCGTGCATCTGCGTCGCGGCCAACAACCAGCCGCAGCCAGCTTCAGAGCAGCCAGCTGCAGCTGGCAGTTCGTAGGTCGCAGACTCGACCGAGCCCCCGGCTCGCTCAGTGGACCAACAATCAATCAACTCCGCGGTCCGCGGCGAACCTTCGCTGTTCCCGGCCGAGCCCCTGCCGGGTTTCCTCGTTCCCTCGTTCGGCTCTGGCGGCTTTCTGTCGATCCGCGCGCAGCTGCGGCTGGCTGGTCGCGCATTTCGCGACGCGCTTGTGCGCAGCCGGCAGCAGCAGCAGCAGCAGCAGCAAACCGCGATCTCCGCGACGCATTCCCGCGCGCTTTCTTCGCTGCCTGGGACGAGGAGACAGAGAGACAGACAGCAGACAGAGATTGAGACGGACCCTCGCCGAAAAGAACGAGAACAGGAGCGAGCGACTCGGACTCGGACTCGGAGCGCGAGGGGCACAACTGATTCCCTTCATGCGCGCGGCGCTGGCACGACTCGGGCCCGTGCGACAGCTGCTTGCCCGGGAGCAGCAGACGCGCGCGCTTGCCTCGGCGACTGCGGCGGTGGACCTGCGGCCGCCCCGGAGGAGGTGCGGCAGCATTATGGGCGGCTCCGTCTCGCAGGAGCGCCTTGACAACGTGCAGGACGAAGTCCTCGCGCGCATCGCAGGCCACACCCGCGACGTCGACGGCGTCCCGGTAGCCTTTGAGCGCGTGCGTACCGTGGTCGGCGAAGATGAAGGAGGAGCAGAGGTGGTGCACTCCATTGAGTGCCATCGTGTAGACAGCAAGGCGACCTCCAATGCCATGACGACAACGACGAACAACAACAAGCCCATCGTCATGTTGCATGGCTACGGTGCAGGAAGCCTGCTGTTTGCAAACAACATGGCAAGGATTGCCCAGCGTACAGGGCGCCCCGTGATCGCTGTCGATTGGCTCGGCTGCGCAGGCTCGGGTCGCCCGCCATGGATTGCCAAGAACGAAAACGAAGCGATCGACTGGTTCATTGAGCCTCTCGAGCGCTGGCGCGAACAACGCGGCATCGAAAAGTTCGACGTTGTTGGTCACAGTCTCGGTGCCTACCTTGCGGCGCACTATGCTCTGCGAGGGGGTAAAAACCATATCGACAAACTGGTACTTGCCAGTCCTTTTGGCCTGCCAGCGCGTCCAGAGGACATCAATGCTCAGCCCCGCTCTTTCTTTTTCCGAACCATCCTTTGGCTCTGGGAGCAAGGCGCAAATCCGCACCATCTCATTCGTGGCTCTGGGTTCTACGGACGAAGGCTCGTGGAAGGATTCTTCCAGAATCGATTTGGCTCGCGTACGCTCGGCTTTAAAGGTCTTGACGAAAACGACGAGGCCACCAACGGTCTCCTCGTCGACTACATGTACCAAATCAGTGCTGCCCCGGCAAGTGGCGAGCATGCACTTTCCACGATTATGCATCCCATGGCGTACGCAAAGCGCCCTCTCGTCGACGATTTGCCCAAAATCACCGGCATGGACGTTATGGTCGTCTTTGGCAGCCGAGACTGGATGGCGCGCGATCTTGGATCCGCGGAGCATGCGCTTTCGCAGATGAACTCGCCTCGCAACGCTCTTCGCGTCATTCCTGGAACTCATCACGTCTATCTCAACGAGGTCTTTGATGACGATGTGACTGCCTTTTTCGATGGCGCGAAGCGATAGAATCAAAGTTTAGACCCGGCAGCTCGCATTCCTTCCGACCTTCTTTGCTGCCTTCTTTTTTGTTCAATAAGATAATTCAAGCCGTATACGTCTGCCTGTTTGTATGGCTGACTGTCACTCAACTCACAACATATTCTTCTCTTTTTGGAACGATTTGCAACAAGGTGTCCTTGTTCCTCTCCAACTCCTCTTCGCAAGCATGCCATGTCATCAGAGATGACACGGAATATCTAAGAACCAGAATCGAATCAAAAATTGCATAGGCCTACTGCTCTCTAGCCCTGATCAGGTCCCAAGGGCAAGCTTGGCCTGATTCCTGCTACGTTGGGTAGTGTATTAGGTCACCGGAAGTGAAGGATTGCGAAGGTATTGAACGGCTTTGGGAAGGATTTTCACATTAATGCTCTTCACGTTCTTGACAATGGAGCCTGTCGTGTCCACCGGGAGTGGAGTTGATGGCAAAATTTTCATCTCGCGAACGCGATACATTTGGACCAAGGGCAATTTGCCCGCATCGCCCTTTTCGAAGGCCATGGCAGCGCGCATCATTTGCCAGCGAGAGTTGTTGGCATTCATGGCCACGACGGTAGCCTGTCCGTCGCCAAAGCCAGTCTCGGGCGCAAAGCACGAGTCGTTTGCAATCCAGGAGAGCGTCGTCCAGGTGATCAAGACGAATGGACCAGGGATCTCGAGCCAACCAGGGTGGCCTGCTGCTTCGGAGAGCTCTGCAGTGTCATTGTATCCATGTTTGGTGGCAAGTTCAAGCCGCTGCTCCTTGGAGAGCTCGCACGGGCGAACGAGCAAACGGGCTTTCACCACTCTGCGCAGAGCAAACAGGGTCAAGAGGGCCAAGGTTTCCTTGAGCGTCTTGCCGAGAAAGCGCCAGCGGTACTCAGTAAGGTCGTTATAGTCGCATACAAAGCCGACAGACGTGCACATGACGTCGTAAATGCGGCGCTTCATGGACGTTTGCTCCTTGCCGCCTTCAGCGAATTCGAGGTCGACAGCAGCCAGGTCAAGATGACTAGTATTGTTGCCGTCGCCGTCACCAGCAATGAGCTGCGAAATGGCCTCGTATGCAGTTGCGCATTCGGTAGTACGTGCAATGCCGTTCGAGGTTCCCACTGGGATGTGTGCAATGCGCAAGGTCTCAAGAGCCTTGCGTGCGCCGTCCTTGTCCAGATCCATCGAGCCGCCGGTGAGACCGCTGATAATACCATTGATAACCTCGAAAAAGGTCCCGTCTCCGCCCATGACAAGAACGCCTCCATCGGGAAAGGCATCCTTGTCACCGTCCTTGTACGCCTTGCCCATGCTTTCGCCGAGCTCAGTTACATGTTCGGTGCTCTTGGTCATGACCATGTCAACGGTTGCCCCCGCACTTCGAAGCAGAGGAAAGGCAACCTTGGCGTACTGCCATTTCCCATTCTTGTTGCCGCTCGTAGGGTTCACGATGCAAAACACCTTGCGGCCCTGAACGGCAGACTTTTCGGGCGCCCTGTACAGCCGGACAAGGCGCTCATCGACCTTTTCAATGATGCGAAAGGGGTCCGTCAAGAAGAAGAGCACAAACGTAAACAGTCCAAGGAGCAACAAATCCGCAAGCTGGCTGTCAATTTCTACTACAGACCCTCCCAGCCACTCTGGCAGCTCGACTTTGTACGTCTTGGCGGCTGCAGCGGCGGCCACGAGGCCATCATCCACTTGGTCGACGGAGCTCATCTCTTCGCGTTCGCAAGCGAGGTGCTTGAACTCTCGACCGCCAGCCAGTCAGCCAGTCAGCCAGCCAAGTTTGCAAGATTCTCCTCCCGCTCAAGCTGGCGCCAGGGGCGGCAGCACAAGCCTGCCTCTCGCGCTGCGTCCAGCTGCAGCGCTCGCGGTTCGGGCTTTGCAGTGGAGATGCCGTGGCGCATCTAGGCCTATCTCGTAGTAGGTTAGGTAAGATTTTACCGTACCTCTCAATGGTACGTAACTGTGACACCGTACCTTTTTGATACGGTATTGATAGCTTATAAGTAATCGCAATAAGCCGCTTTTTGGCGCCAAAAGCCAAAAATTTGGCTTCTTGAAAGATGACTCTTGAAAACTTTTTTACCGACAGAACCATGCTGGCCAGCATGGCTCAGATTATGAGAATTTCTTTCAATTTTCTTTAGTTGCGTAACTCCAAGGAGATCGTTCTCATGAGAACCCTATAGACTTTTCTAGCCTAACGACAAGAGAAACATCATGATGATCCTTCTGTAGTGCATGGGATTGCAAAGCTGCGCTCCAAATCGATCGACAAAGCAGATACTGCAGGCAGTGCACGCGGTCGGTGGCGTCATCGTAGTTATCGCGACAATGGCAAGCAGCTACGACGTAGAGGATTGCGACGGGGCCGCGATCTGCAATGAGTTTGCGACTGGTCTAGTCGACGACTTATCTCGTGAGGAGCCGAACGCGTGCAAAGAGAGAGGTGAGCTTGGTGAACGTGGCGGCAACGAGGTAGCGGCAGCGAACAATCGCTCTGGCGCCTATCCTGCATGCATAGACATCGGAAATGATCAAGATCCTTCCCACAAGCCTCGCAGCAGCGACACTCCTCGAAGCACCTCTCGAGGCGGCAGGGGCTAGTCGTACACGAAGGCTGAAGATGAATGTCTCATTGCATACGTGAATATCACAGAGGAGAGGAACCGTGGAACGAACCAGAGCGCGGAGGACTTCTGGAATTCCGTGCAAACCAAGATGCTGGAGCTCATGGCGCGAAAAAATGTGGCATCCCGTTCCCCAGTTGCCCGCACGCCGATTGCACTTAAGAATCGCGTGAAGAATATCGAGCGGGAGTGCAAGCGATACATATTCTGCGACTTGCAGGCTCGCAAAACGACGAGGAGCATTGGCTGGTCTGAACCAGACTATGTTGAGCGAGCCGAGAAGCTGTCTTTTGAAGAGGGCCGTGCCAAAACTGGTAAGGAAGCAAATTTCCTGAGCGCAAAAGAATCTGCTGCCCTGAAATTTAAGTTCGCCCACGTTATTGACATCATTCAGCAGATGGAGCCACTCTCCCGCATCGCGGCGTCGACCGAATTGTCCGAGCCCAGCCATGTCGCGCCTGGAAGCGACGACGACCACAGCGACGACGACCACAGCGACGTCTCTCCTTCGGACGAAGAGGAGGAAGACAGTCCTACCATCTCGCGTTCAAGATCAACATCTTCTAGTTCTGGTCGCTTCAGCCAAAGCGCCGAAAGCTCCTCGATCTCGAGCACGGAGTCAGCATCAGGATACATGAAGAGGCGTGCAAGCTTGCAGGTTTCGAAACGGGCGGTTGGCAACAAGAAAGCGAAACTTCGAGCGAATCAGACGAAGAAAGCTCGGATTAGAAAAAACATGCACGCACCTGATGCATTGGAGTTGCTCGAAAGCGAGAAGCGTTTGTCCGGGCTCATCATGACTGTTGTGGGGGAGCAGCAAGACTTTCAGATGTCGATCTCGAGGCTCAATAACAAGTTCAATATGGCATTGATCAGGTTTTCCCGCGGTTTCATCACCGACGAAGAGTATCAGGCGGAAGTGGACAAAATCGAAGCCGAACGGACTATGTTAATGATGGGTCGAGCCGACGCAACAGGGTCTTCTGAATGATTGTGCTCGCGCCTGTACTGCGCACCTCAACCGCAGTGTCGAGGTTCTTTGTGCGATTGCAAAGTCGTCGCTTGTGCTGCTCGATTCTTCGCTGGAACTGGCAGCCAGAGTGGTCGTTCCTTCGGCAGCTTCCGCGCGTGTGGCTTCGCAGATACACGTCTCGGGGAGCAACGAGGTTGCACCTCGATTTCATCTCCGATCTTACTATCTGACGATGCGAACGAGCACGCGATTGATTCGTCATCAAACGTGGTTAACGAGGTCTCGGCCGGGGAGTGATTCGACAAGATAGACAAGTTCTGGCGAAGCTTCGGCAGCTTCCGCGCGTGTGGCTTCGCAAATGCACGTCTCGGGGAGCAACGAGGTTGCACCTCGACATCATCACTGATTGACGATGCGAATGAACATGCGAATAGCTCAGGCCCTGTTCACAACGAGTCGCGCTTCTTCTCAGAACAGGATGAAGGCTCAATCTGGGATGCAGAGCAAGTCGCAGAATGTCTTTCATCATTTTCTGAGTCTGGTGAGCCTTGCATTGGCATGTATCTGCTCACAAGAAAGCACAAAGTCATGTCGAGACACTACAGGCTCGAGATTCCTCCATACAACGACCCTGGGGAGGTAGAATTGGAGATAAGACTCAAAACACTCTGCACCCTCGTGCCGTGGTGGTGCTCGCCGGTTATCTTGAAATTGGAAGTGGCAGAACAGCTGGAACAGGACGCCATCATTGCGCGTAACTCTGGTCGCTTTCGAAAGGCGGCGGGCTTAAGATCGAAAGCAAGGAGGCTAAGAGGCCAGCCTCGAGTCTACAACTTTCTGAAGCGCGTCCCTCGAACAGGATGGGAGGCATTTCTTTATAAACGGCATGGGGAAGTTATTGACCGAGACATAGCTTTTCGCCGTTTCATTAGAATGGACCTTGCTGCCTTTGAGTCTCTCATGCACGTCATTGGGAACCACCAGGATCTACAGAGAGATTCCACAAAAGCAAAACGCTCAGACATTGTTGTCTGCTGCCCTCGCACTATCGTGGCAGTAACTCTCATGTTTTTGGGAGGTGAAAGTTCTCTTTCCATTGCTGACCAATTTGGCCTTCATCATGATACTGTCCCACGACTTGCCCGTGACGGTGTTAGTGCAATCCTTGCAAAAGAAGACCACGTCATTGACTCAGACCCTTTTGGCTCGCCTGAGAAGATTGAAGCGCTTGCAACGGGATTCAATAAACGCACCTATAATTACGACAAAGGACTGAGAACAATGCAAAACTGTGTGGGTGCCGTCGATGGCATTGTGATTCGTATGCTTAAGCCGGACGTGCCTGAAGTCGGACGATTCTGGAATCGAAAAGGGTACTATGCGCTCACGTTTCAGTGCATGTGTGACGCCGATAACATTATCACATTTGCTTCCGAGTATCACTACGGTAGCACAGCAGACTCTGCTGCTTTCAGACACTCGACGCTTGCCAAGGCCATCTACGAGAAAAAAAGATTGGGGGATAAATACTGGATCGCAGCTGACAATGCCTACGCTTGCACCAATGAGATTCTTACTCCGTTCTCGCGAACGTCCCGGGCAATCAAGCATATTTCTTTCAATGAGAAACTGTCTTCGCTGCGATGCCGCATTGAGATCACATTTGGCATTATGACGAACAAATTCCGAATCCTACGCCACATAAGGACGAGCTGTGTTGAGTTTGCGCAAGGAATCTTTCGCGCTTGTGTCTTACTTTACAATCACTGCCGAAGGCGTAACGCACGCCCAGGCGTCGAAAGTGTGCGGCGACAAACTGAATATCGCGTAGTGACGAATAGCGATGGTACCACAGATATTCAAGATTTCTCGAGCATTCGCGTCGTCGACGAATCTATTCCTCAAAACCTCTCTGAGGCTACAATTTTCTCGATCGATACTGGCGGGGGTCGATTATGTGAAAGTACGCCCACGAATAGCATGAGAGCATCTCGTCGCAACGCTCTTGCAACTCATTTGGGCCGGTACTACAAATTTGACATGGCAAAAGCACGAAAGCGCTGGCGCAAACACGTTGATGAAGAAATGCAACGAAGGGAGGAGCGCGCAGCCAAACGAAGGAATACTAGCACAGTATTTGAGGCGCAATACTCGATGCAACTCAATTGACTGAATATGAACTCATATTGAAATTCTCCTCAATACCTGGCCTAGGTCCGTGAAGAGTTTACGTATGTCTGACTCGTATTCGTCTCGTTCCGTTTGAGACAGATGTGTAGCCATTTTCNGGCATCATCATCACTATCGTCACTATCCTCATCGTCGCTTTCTAGAGATTCGCCATCCCTCAACTTCTTGGCTCTGTGCCTTTTTCTCCTTTCCGCACCATGAGAGGCTGCGGCAGGAAATGGATCAGCGTCGTTAAAGCCACTTGACTCCGCCAATTTCATGGCAGTTTGAAGATCGACTTTCATCTTCTTGAGCAATGCTCTCGCCGATGACTCGTCAAGCCTCAGCTTATCAGTCTCGGGGGCCTTCGATGGGTCGACACCCACTTGGTCTGCGGAAAATTGGGGGTTGATGACGTAGGCCTTATCGTTGACCAGATCGGCCAATTTGCTAAAGACACTGGTTTCCAGCTGCTGCCGTCCATATTCGCCCGGGCTCCCGTCCACAGGACCTGGGCAACGAAGGATTCTCTGAACGTCGCAACTCTCTTCGCGCGACTCGTCGAGAATGATTTCTGCTACTCGCGCGGCAACGTCCCCCATATCGTAAGACTTGTAGTTCTTTCTGGGCAGCGCCCGCGTCTTCTTGGGTTGTGCTCGATCCAGATTGTAGCCCGTCCTTTTCTTGAGCGCAAAATTTAACTTCTCCAACATCCAATCCAGAAAGTTGCTCCCTTCACCAGAAGGCGCAAGGGTCCGCAATTTGAGCTTATCACCTTCGCTGCGCATCAGGAATGGAATCGTGTACAACAACAGCGCCATAAGGAGCATATCGACTAAAGTTTTCGGCCGAGCCTCACCAAAGGAGAAGACATTTTCAACATCACCCTTGGGTAATAAAGAGAAAGGAAAGACTCTCATGTTATTCGAAATCTTGCGCTTGTCCACGTAAGAGAATATCTTCGCAAGATAGGCCTTGTTTCCACCACCTTCGCTAAGGACTTTCGCAATGGATGTCCCAACTTCAACATCGAGATACTTCTGGTCTGCGGGACTCAATGCTTCGAATACCTTTTGCGCCTGCACAGCCACAGCTTTCCTGGCCTTTTCGTGGCATCTAAAGAGCGACTCGCCATCTTTGAAGTGCTCGCAAAGCGATGCCTTCCGAGATTTGGATCCTTCAGACAGGAAATTTCGGATGATCACATCAACATCAGTGTCTCGGCTCAGGAGTTTACTGAGCTCAGACTTGGCACTTGACTCCAACGCTTTTGCCCATCTCATTTCGGAGCCGGAAGATGCATCAGCTGATGGAGCAGGTGACTCCTCTAACCCGACGTTGAGCGTCGAGCTTCGTTCTGTTGCAGGAATGTCCAGAGAAGGAGGTCTCGCGAATGGAGGAGCCCCGGCACCCTCGTCCTCTTGAAGTGATTGCGATGACGATGAAGAAAAGGTCTCAGCAACAGTCACATCCGGAAGATCTAGATTCGGTACGTGGGTCGAGTGCGACAGACGCTCTGCGATAACAGCTGCCAGCTCGACGTCGTGAGTGGTAAAGTCCTCTGCTAGTTGGTCAGTCATAGCCTCGATGGCTTCATCTTCACCCGCCGCTCTTTCGTGGCGCGAGGGAGACCGCGTCTCTCCGTCGCCATGCCTTGAGCCGTGTGCATCACTCATGACAGCGCGCTCGCTATCTCGTCGGTGGCGCTCGACCGATCGGCGGGGCTCCTGTCCAACGCACCAACCAGATCTACGGCTCCGCACAGGTCGCAGCATGCGAGACTCGGAGGCTACTATCACCTCTGTTCCAATCCACCGACCATGGCAACAAAAAAAAAACATTCAAAAATTATAAACGAAATGTAAAAAGGAACAATAAGTATCCGCAACCCATTTCGCCTGTTCCATTGGGTGCAACGTAAATAATAAAGTAAACAATACGATTCCTGTTGACACCAGATTAGGGGTAGTCTAGGAGTATTTTGCTCGAGCTTTTACCAGGTTAGTGTCCTCGAGGGGGCTAAAAGGGTCTTCTTTGGCTTTTTCGGGTGGTGCTGCCGCCTGTGATCGTGAGAAAAAGCGGCTTATTGCGATTGCTCTAAGTTATAATTACGTACCGCGGAGGTACGTTATCGCTAACTTACTTATGATTACGTACCGCGGAGGTACGTTATCGCTAACTTACTTATGATTACGTACCGCGGAGGTACGTTATCGCTAACTTACTTATGATTACGTACCGCAGAGGTATACGTTATCGCTAACTTACTTATGATTGCGTACCGCGGAGGTACGTTATCGCTAACTCGGCCTCCACTACCGTACAGTCACGGTACGCAATTGGCATGTGGCAGGCGTGGGCGGGCGGAGCAAGCAGCCGCGCAGACAGACAAGACCCCAAGCGAGGAGGGCTGGGACCCGGTGGTTGCGCGCGGCAGACAGGGCGAGAGCGACCGGACAAAGGGGCCTGAGATAAAGAGGCTGCGAGAATGGCCGGCACGATGAGGTTCGCGCGGAACGCGCTGCTCGGCGGCTGGGCGGGCATCGGGTGCGCCGTCGGCTACGGCTACTGGACCCAGGACGAGCGCGTCTTCAACCAGGTCATCATGCCCATGGTGCACACGTTTACGGACGGAGAGCAGGCGCACCGACTGGGCGTCTTGGCCGCCAAGTACAAGCTGATTCCGCGTCCCACCAAGAACGAGGGCCTCGACCTGGCGCTCAAGCAATCGTTGTGGGATCTTGAGTTTGCCAATCCAGTGGGCTTGGCAGCAGGCTTTGACAAGAACGCAGAAGGCGTCGAAGGCATGGCTCGCACTGGATTTGGCTTTGTCGAAATCGGCAGCGTGACTCCAGAGCCACAGCCAGGAAATCCGAAACCGCGCGTCTTTCGCTTGCCGCAGGACCAGGCTGTCATCAATCGCTACGGCTTTAACAGCGACGGACACGCTGCCGTTAAGGCCAACCTTGAGGCGTACTTGTCTGACCCATCGCGCACCCCCTGCGTGCTGGGCATCAATCTGGGCAAGAATAAGACCTCCCCGAGCGCCATTGAGGACTACGGCAAGGGTGTGCGCGAGTTTGCCACCATGGCAGACTATCTCGTTGTGAACATCTCAAGCCCCAACACGCCCGGCCTGCGTAACCTGCAGGCCAAGCGTGAGCTCGACGAACTCATTAGCAATGTGGTGCAGACCCGTGATGAGGTCTGCGCCGGCCGCCGCCGCACCCCTGTTGTGCTCAAGATCGCGCCCGATCTCAGCGAGGAGGACAAACAAGACATTGCCGATGTTGTCACTTCGCGAGGTGTGGATGGTCTCATCGTATCCAACACCACAATTGCCAGGCCAGAGACTCTCGTGAGCGACGCGCGTGGGGAAGTTGGAGGCCTGAGTGGAATGCCCGTCAAGGACAAGTCCACCGCTGTTATTCGCGACATGTACCGCCTCACGCAGGGCAAGGTTCCCATCATTGGCGTTGGCGGTATCAGCACAGGCATTGATGCTTACGAAAAGCTAAAGGCCGGCGCCTCGCTGGTTCAGTTGTACACTGCGCTCACATATCAGGGTTTCCCGCTCGTGAATCGTCTTAACCGCGAACTCAAGGTTCTTATGGAGCGCGACGGCTATCATACGATTGCGGAAGTTGTGGGCAAGGACCACGAAAAGTGAGCCTTTACTTTTATAAAACAGTACCTTTTCTATGATCAAAGACAGCGGAATTGAGTAGATTCCTTTGGATTTCTTGTTGAATACCTTGCAGCATCGTGTCATCGGCGATTAAAATCAACAGCCACAGCAAAAGCGCAAAATAAAGAATTCTATAAAACGCTTCGTCTTGACTGTTGCATATTTTTTTCAAAAACCAGATTAATGCCTCTCAGTGTGCGGTAAAATTCTCTCTACCTTGCCGGCCTCGCTTCGCGCCTGATCTCGGAGTCATCAACATCGCTGGGGGATTTTTTCTTCTTTTCGCTGGCTTTTCGTTACTTATCTAAGAGGC
>BGKB01000297.1:0-33117 GCA_003116975.1 Aurantiochytrium sp. KH105 | reverse complement strand
GCAGGGTATCTTTCTCCGTCCCACTGGCTCCCTCGCCAGCGAGAACTTGTCAGCCCGGGGCGGCGACGAGAGAAATAAAACCACGCCATTCATTCGCATTCATCCCATCGCAACTTGAACTTCGCTGTGATCGACTCTCGACCGACAGTGAGTCGTCAAGGATCTTTTTCCCGTTCTCCTCGGCAGCGAACACTTGCACCCTCCTGGATCCAAGTGGTGAACTTTCACGAAAAAGGGGGTGTGCGCGCCGAGGGGAACCGAAGCCGAAATTTACTCGATCGATCATCGAAGCAACGCAGCGACAGAATCCAAACGCGCTTTACACCGCGCCTGACTGGCTCGTGTCCGTGCCTGCAAGCGTGATTGCGAGGCGCGCGCGCGCGCTCCCCTCCTCGTCCTCCTCTTCTTCGCGCGATCGAGCCAAGAAAGAAGTTGGCGAGATCGGCATGAGTTGGGCGACGCGCTCGTTCGCGCTCTTCAAGGGAGGCGGCGACGATGGAGCACGCGCCGAGGACGAGCCGAGAGACAAATTTCCTGATAGCATTGCCATCCTCATCGTATACGACCCTACAGACGAGACCGTGGCCGAGCAGCTGCTCGACGCGATCCAGCATCGCCTCAGCGTGCCCGTGTGCACCGGCAGCCACGTCGCAGAGGCCGAACAGGAGGCCAAAAATGCCGAGGTCGCTCTACTGCTCGTGAGCAAAAAACTCGAAGAGAATTGGGAGCTCATCGAAGCAGTGGCAAAGATCCTCCCTAACTCACTTGTGCCCATCCTCATCGACGAAGCCATGGCTAATCCGAAGGACTGGATGGGCGCGCTTGCCTGGTACATCTCCGACGACTTGTTCATCAACTTTTGCAAGCCCACAAAGGACGCCGCTGATGAGGTGATGGCCGAAGCTCTTGCCGCAAAAGGCCGTGCCGCAGGTGCGCCAGGACGCCGGAGCTTTCATGCCTTCCTCTCGCACGAATGGGGCAAAGACAAATGGGTAAACAAGATGGCTATCGAACTCGCGTTGCGACTCCGCGACCACGACATTGACGTTTGGCTCGATGCTCAGCAAGTGTCAGGCAGTATCCACGGAAGTATGGCTGATGGCATTGACTCGTCCACCGTATTCCTCATCCTCGCGACCAAAGGGTACATGGAAAAGATCAACACGGGTAACCGGTCAGACAACTGTCTCAAGGAGTTCCAATACGCTGGCAACAGACGGTCTGACCGCATCGTGGTCGCCGCGCTGGAAGAGGGCATGGCCAAGCCTGCAACGGGGTGGACTGGGCGATTTCAGCTCGCGCTCACAAGGCAAGCACCAGTGGATCTTTCCGAATGTTCGAATGGCACGTTTTCGGACGAGGCGATCGAACGCCTCGCCAATGCCATTCGCATGCGCATTGCGACCCCCGAGGCTTCATCTGACTTGACCCCTCTGATGCGTGACATCTATGTTCACCTAAATCCCTGGAGCTCAGAGGTGTGGGCCAAGGGTAAGGCCAAAAAGATTACCATTGGCACGCGGAACTGGATCCTGGACAAGCTCTATGATTGGTACGACTGTGCTAAGAGTGCCGTATTCGTTCTTGTGGGCGACGGTGGCGTCGGCAAAAGCGTCATCATGGCCGAGCTTTGCCTCCGCGGAGGAGCTCTTCAGGTCGACGAAGATGCTAAATTGAGCGAGATGGAGAGAAGCACCGATTCACGCCGAAATTCGTCCCATGACCATGGCCCGTCATATCGTAACAAGAGAAAGCGGTTGCCTATTCATGTGGCGGCTTACCATTTCTTTCGGCATGATCAAGCCACGGCTGCTGCGCCAGAAGAGGCCATTGTGAGCATTGCATGGCAGCTCTGTCAGACTGTTCCCGGCTTTTCCAATAAGCTCAATTCTGTACGACTTTGCAATATTCGCGACAAGCCCTTGGCCGACGTGTTCCAGATCATTCTCGTCAATCCTGCAGACAAGCTCGGGTCAGACCAGATGCGACAAGTGGTCGTGCTTGACGCCTTGGACGAATGCAGCAAGAGCGACGATGTCATGGATAAGGTCATTCGAATGTGGAAAGAAATGATGCCCTCGTGGCTTGGCTTGGTTGTGAGCACTCGACCCGAAGGCGAGATCCAGCGTGGCATCGTCAACAACTGCCTTGATTCGAAAGTGCTGGGGCTCAAGGACGAAGAGAACTTTCGCGACATCGAAAAGCACATCGAGCATTTGCTGTGCGACATGAAAGATACCGTGGACCAAAAGGACGTTGCTTCTTGCGCCAAGATTCTTTCCGAACGATCCGAAGGTCTCTTTCTCTGGGCGAGCTTCCTCCCCAGGACGCTTGAGCGGATGCACGAGGAGAAGAAGTGTGGGCTGCTGACTCTTCACGACATCTCCATGAAAGATGTAATTCCTTCTGGGCTTGGCGGCATGTTCAAAGGATACTTTGACCGACTCAAAGTTAAGATGGGCAGCGATGAAGCCTACCAATCATTGCTAGCTCCCATAGTGGCAGCACGCGAGCCCCTGAGCGTCGATCAACTCACCGTGATTCTTGGCATATCCAAAAAGAAGACCAAGAAGATTGTTGGCAGCGCACGCAATCTCTTGTACCAGGGCGGCGATGGTCGCCTTGCGCTCATTCACAAGCGGATGGCAGACTGGCTGCTGGATGATGACCTGAGCGGAGATCTTGGCGTGGACAATGAAGACGGTCATGAAGCCTTGGCCAAATATTGCAGGTTGCGCGACGATGTCTTTTCGCTCCGTCACGCCATATTCCACCTCGTCAAAAGTTGCAACCAAACAAACCGAGCAGAAGCTTTCAATCTCCTGAATGACTTTGCTTGGGTAAGAAAGGTCATTTCTGTCGGTGATGATGAATCGCAAAGGCGCGCCACAATCGGAAACCTCATTCGCGACTGCGTCGAACTCGGCATCTACATTGCGCCCGAAAGTGATACGCCTCGCTTCCTGAGCAAAGCAGTGCATGCCCTCAGCTACGATCCCAACGAACTTGCGTCGCAAGTTCTGGCGCGTTTTGGCGATAACCCGAATGACTCCTTGGCGCTGCAAGCACCAGATCAGCCGTGGCTGAAGCCTTCTCGCGTCACCCTTACTCATCCCTACGACCCCTTGCTGCATGTGTTAAAGAGGCACTCTCGTTGGGTTATGAGCGTGGCGATTAGAGGCGAAACGGTCGTTTCTGGGTCCAAGGATGGAACGGTGCGCACCTGGAACGCTACGTCGGGCGAGGAGCAGCACGTTTTAAGGGGTCACTCTGATTCGGTTCTGAGCGTGGCGATTAGGGACAGCAGGATCGTGTCTGGGTCATCGGACGAGACGGTGCGCATATGGAATGCTACGACGGGCGAGCAGCAGGACGTTCTAAATGGCCACTCCTGGCCCGTCACGAGCGTGGCGATTGAGGGCGATATAATCGTGTCCGGGTCCGATGACAAGACGGCGCGGATCTGGAGCGCTACGTCGGGCGAGGAGCAGCACGTTCTGAAGGGGCACTCTCAGGCCGTCTCGAGTGTGGCGATTGAGGGCGATGCGATTGTTTCTGGGTCCAATGATAATACAATTCGTATCTGGAACGCTACGTCGGGCGAGGAGCAGCGCGTCTTGAGGGGACACTCTGATTGGGTCGTGAGCGTAGTAATCGAGGGTAATACAATAGTATCTGGGTCCTCTGACGGGACGGTGCGCATCTGGAACACTATGTTGGGCGAGGAGCGGCACGTTTTGAAGGAGGGCTCATCAAAAGTGACGAGCGTGGCGATTGAGGGCAATACGGTCGTGTCTGGGACTGATGACAGGACGGTGTGCATCTGGGACGCTACATCAGGCAAGAAACAGTACGTGTTAAAAGGGCACTCTCTCGACATCACGAGCGTGGGGATTGATGGAGATACGATCGTTTCTGGGTCTTGGGACCACACAGTGCGCATTTGGAACGTCACGTCGGGCGAGGAGCACCACTTGTTGAATGGACACTATGGTTCGGTGACGAGCTTGGCAATTGAAGGCGATGTGATAGTTTCTGGATCTTGGGATAGGACTGTGCGCATCTGGAATGCCACATCTGGCGAGGAGAACCACGTGTTGGAAGGCCACTCATTTGGAGTCACCAGCGTGACGATTGAGGGCAATACGGTCGTTTCTGGATCTTCTGATGGGATGGTGAGCATCTGGAATGCCGCATCGGGCGATGGGAAGCACATTTTAAAGGGGCACTCTTTATGGGTCACGAGCGTGGCGATTGAGGGCGAAACTGTTGTGTCCGGGTCCAATGACAAGACGGTGCGCGTCTGGAACGCTACGTCGGGCGAGGAGCAGCACGTGTTGAAAGGACATTCTGATTGGGTCAGGAGTGTGGCGATTAGGGGCGACACGATCGTATCTGCGTCTAACGACAGAACGGTGCGCACCTGGAACACTTCGTCGGGAGAGAAGCAGTACGTGTTAGAGGGGCACTCTGGTCCGGTCTGGAGCGTGGCGATTGAGGGCGATACGATCATTTCACTTTCTCTCGATGGTACTCGTTACTGGAACGCTCGAAATGGCGAGGAAATTGACGCGAAGGATGCAGGGGCATCGCCTACAGCTCGAACGAATACGTTGGTAAACATCGAAAACGAAACTCATGTGAGGCTTGAAGGAGGTGTAGGCTTCACGACGGACGATTACATCAATAGTATAGTTCGCCAGGGAAATGTTTACGTTGTCGGTGACGTTATGGGAATGGTTCACATCTTGCATGCTCAGGTGCGAGCGAATGTGAGCTGAGCTTGATGACTTGGCTCCTTTCTCTCGCTCTGTTTCCGACACGTCCACAACCATTACATGGATCTCGTTGAAATCGATCTTTGTGTGAAAACAAATTCAGGGCAAAAAATTGAACAAAATTTCTTTTTTTGCCCATCTGCTTTTCGAGAATGTGTGAAGAAGGCATACTACTCTGCCAACACTGCAAGCGGCATTTTTGGACATGTATTCTTCCAACACAGCCATGCAGACAGACAAAGGAAGTTGACGGTAATTCCCTCAGAAAACAGAAGAATGAAAAGAAGAGCTTGACTTCACCAAACCTAAAAGAAATTCCGCTTCGTGGCGAGCACGAAACGGGATGATAGAATCTATCGCAAGTGTCTTACGCTGGTTCTCGAAGTGCTTGCGGATAGTCTCGGTTCTACCTACATCGGTTTGCATGTTTTCTGAGTCCCGACTGCTTGGCTTCAATGGTGACTTGGTCGAAGGTTTTGTTCATCTTAATTAGAAGCGTCTAGTGCTATGCTAGAACAATTCTTGGCGCGGTCACTCGTCGCTTCCCATATTAATTAAATATTTAAGGGCGTGGACTCTTGTCGCTTCCCATTGCTCAACGAATACTTTGATTGTGGACGAAGACCTTAACGCATACTGTATCTCTGGGAAAATGGAAATGACGGGAGCAGACAGCAGCGCCACAGAAGTGGTGAAGTCAAGTTGGCACCCATGGGAAGTCTATTGTAGACTTGCCGTGCCGGCAACCATCCAATCTCAGCAGCCACTAGTTCGTGCGACATGAAGGTAAGTCTAACATCGCTCAGAACACGAACTAGCACGGCCAAAAGATTTGTGATCATCAAGCTCTTCACTAAATCCTCGAGACGACATTTAAGGTGGGGAGAAACATCGATCTTCACCACCGGGCAAATTCGTCTCAGCAGAACCGAAACTCCCCAGGCATTCCTAGCGTACTTTGGCATACTAGCAATCCATTTGACTCTACTTACTCCAATAGTATCGTTGAACCTGCGCGGAGCTGGTCGCTCTCGTCTAGGCTAAGTTGGTCGATATACTAGCGCATCGATACTTTAAAGTAGTTTTCTTCCTGGCGCTGGATCGCTACGACTACCCACTCCATCTTTGCTCAAACAGCGTCTCACGTTGCTGCTCGGAGTTAGCTTTGATGCATTCGGGTATGTTTCGCTTCTGCCGCATCAACTTTGGTCGCCGCCCAGTCCATTGGGCTCAGTGGTCCCTGGTCGCGACCCTGGTCCATCTTTACAAAGTAGGTCTATGATTGTACTAATACTGTTTTGGGCGTGGCCTTGTGCTGGTCCCCAACTCTACGCATTCCCGCGGCGCGGGTCGATGCGTTGTTCCTGCGTGGTGCCCCTTTAATATTTCTCATTAAAAATCTGTCTCTCATAGAGCAGCTTAAAGACAGACGTCAGGTCTCTGGAAAGATTCACTTCTAACAAAGTTAGCCTACTGAATAGTCTCTGTGCGGTCTCTCGTCCACGAATGAGGTGGTAGGAGTCGAAAGTGTTTCAAAGAGAAAGTGAGAAAATGCATGTTGTAAATTTCGCCCCGGCGCACGAGCGTGATGCAGTCGTCAAACAAACCCTCGAGCAGGGTATATGGAATCCGAATGGCGCCACGGAACTCGCGCACTGAAGATGTTTTTGCTGAGTTCTTGGCATAAAATTTCAAATGTGATGGGTTCGCTCGACGATACCAAGTATACCTCCTTCGCACGTGAACTGGATAAAACAAGAATGGGGCCAAAAAGGCAGTGCTACCAGACAGGTGGGAAAAAAAATTAAAAACCCTTTCAAAAAGAAAGGGATGAAAAAAAAATTGACCTGAGTGGGACTCGAACCCACGCTCTTTCGAACCACGGCCTTAACGTGGCACCTTAACCGCTCGGTCATCAGGCCTGATGCTTGTCACCATGCTCGGTGGCTTGATGGGAATGAAGAGGACGACGTATATATTAATCTGCAGCGAGATCGTGTCAGGCGCGCGAACAAGGTCGGCAGTCTGGCTGCTCCTGCGGCGGAGAGAGGGGCGCGCTTGGTGCGCAGGTGCGCAGGTGCGCAAGTCAGTCGGTCGGCCAGGGCCGGTCGGTCGGTCGGCGGTCGGTGAGGCGCGGGCGCGGGCGCGAAGGTGGGCGTGCGGGGCGAGGTGGCCGCGCGGCGCCTCCGTCAGTCTTGCAGCTGCGCGCGTTGCGCCCGATTGATACTGCCTTCTGTCTTTTCCTCAACACACGCCTGAACGACGGCACACGCACGCCTCGCACGCATACACGCGCGTGGGCACAGGTGCGCGGCGCGACGCGGTGCCGCGGCGGCAGGGCGGGGCCCCGGAGAACCGGCATAGAAAGAAGGAGCCGATCTGCTCGCTTCGCTAGCCGCGTGTTCGAGCGGCGCTCGAGCGCTCCGCGTCGCGAAGTACGTCGCGTACACAAACATAAAGACAGACAAACAGACAAAGGACAGCGCAAAATCTTGCCGCTACCCCACGATAGCAGGCGCAAGAGGAGGCGAGCAAGATGGACGGCATGATCGTGGTTGCGTTTTTCTTTCCGCTCATTCTGTGCGCAAGTGTAGTGGCTTCAGTGGGCGGATTTTTCCTTTCCATCTACCTTAGTTTCGGAGAACGCATTGCGGCGTCGCTGCAAGAATCATTACAAGGCAAGGTCCCTGAAAGTTTACTCAATGTGGCTATCGTCATCTTGCGGCATCCGCCGCTGAAAAAGTATGGCTGGCTCGTCTACCCGGTCATAATCAACGTGATTGTAGCGGCTACCGTGCTTGGCACCTATAGCTTGGGCAAGGTCCTCTACCACAAGCGCGGCTGGAAACCCTTCCAGCCTCTGCGTGGCGGTGTTCGCTTTGTGCTGCTGCAAGCCACTCTTTGGAGTCTCTTTTCCTTATCGCTGATTCTTCCCTGGCTCTCGCTGCAGGGCGTGGGTGTCTTGCATATTACGGGTCGGCTCAAATCCTCGACCGAGGACCGTGACAGCTTTGGTGGCCTCTTGGTGGCCGCGGCGGCGCTGGGGATGATTTCGGAAAGCTTGGTCATCGTTGCGCTCATGGCCTTTGACAGCAACAAGATCTCCAACGACGCGCGGCGCTTCTCGCGCACGGACCTCGTGCACTTTGACACGGGTCGGTGGAATTTTCAAATGCTCTTTGGACAAAGTAGCAGCAAGTTTTGGTGGGTCTTTATCGGTCTGCAGTCGTCCATGTCCATCTATGCGTGCGCTATTGCATTTTTGTCCGAGTCTGAGGCCATTGCGGATGGGCCTGTGCAGGGTCTTTTGCTCATGGTATTTATTTCGCTCTACGCTGTGGCGATGGCGCTCACGAATGCAGTGGGCGGCAAATGGCGCTATGGCGAGGACAAGTACCACATTTTCATGCCGGGCCGCGGTGGCGTCGTCTTTGCTTTTGTCCAGGGCGTGGCTTGGATGATGTTCTCCTGCGTATGGCTCGTCGTCCTGGCCAAGCTCGTCTCCATTACATTCGAGGCCAAGACGATTGCTGATACGGGGATCATGGCGTCTGCTGGGACACTTGGCGTCATTTCTCAGTTTCTCATTGCATTCTCGCTGTTGATCTTCGATCCCAAGCGAGCGGGCCGCTCCACACTGGCCACGGGGCTTGGCTCACCAACGGGTCTGGGAACCTCGTACTGTCTGCAGGACAGCCGTGCTCCGGGCGTTGGCTCTGCTACCGCTGTTGGCGAGGATGGTGTTCTTGTCGCCGAAGGTGGCATGGGACTGCGTGCGGGAGCCGTCGCGCCAGAGGCTGGTCTTTCTGCGCGGCGGCGGCGGCGGCGGCAACGTCCGAGAACTTCTTCTGCTGCATCTTCGGACTCATTGCTGTCTTCGTCTTCCTCTTCGCCCGTGAGAAGTTCGACGGTGCGTTGCCGTCCGGCTCGCGCCGGCGTCGGCGTCGGCCTCGCGCGTAGAAGGCGACGATCGAAGACGCCGAATGCGCGCCGCGGCCTTGAAGACGACGGCCCACGGTCCCAAGAGCGCGAGGGGCGCTCACGTTCGCGGGTTGGCGTGCGGGTCTCGCAGCCGCTGCAGGGGCACGTGCAGCTGCAGCGTGGGCGCTCTGCGTCCCCTGCAATCGCAGTCAAAGAGGCGCAGGCCGCCGCAGCGGCGCGCTGGAAGATTGAAAGAATTATCGGCAACCGCTCTGCCGCACGTGTCGGAAGCACCAGCAGCACCAGTGGGCTCCAAGGAGACCGGCCCTACACTGAGACCGTCGAATACCTCGTGCAGTGGGATGCTCCCATCGTTTGCACGGAATGGTGCAGCGCCGAGGATCTTGCACTCAAGGTTGCACCCGACGCCTTGCGAGGAATTCTCGACATCTATCGCGCACAGCGCGCCAGCATTGCGCAGACTTCGGACGTTGAATCAGACCTCGAAGATGACGACGCCGAGAGCGCCAGCGACGGCGACGCGGACCCCCCCTCGAATGTACATATTAAACCTTTTGCCAAGGGCGGCAGACAGGGCACGCGCGGCCAGGACGCGGGCGAGCTCGGTGAGCAAGAATGGGAGGAGCTGGAAGATGATCAAGGCAACGTCTACTATTATTGCGTCACTACAGAGACCGTGCATGCGGACTATCCGCGCTCACCGGGGTCCTCTGTTTCGGCATCTTTTCCTTCGTCTTCGGAGAACGCCGCAGCCACCATTTCCTCCTAGTGTATCGAGCAAGCGTAATACTGATAAGTTCGTTCTCATCATCCTTGCCTCCCCCTTGCCTGCAGCTGCAGCTGGCAGTGGCTAGCTGGCTGGCTGGCTAGCAGTGGTACCTGTTTGCTCACCTGACCGGTGGCATTCTTTTGTTTGTGCCGGGATCCACCTTCAAGTTGGCCGATCTCACTCAGGCCTAAAAAGTAATGGTATACATACTTTTTCTTCAAGGCCACAGACGCTCGCGCTCCATTTTGGGGGGGGGGGGGCTGATGCTGGCTGCTGCCAGGCTGCTGCTGCTGCTGCTGCTGATCCTGCAGGCATCTAGATATCTGCCAGTGATGACTTTCCTTCCATCTCTTCGTTCCGTGCCCTAATCTGGCGCGAACGAGACGAAGCACTTTGTCCCCGTCTCGCTTCGATGACGCGTGTTGGTGTGGTATTAGTAGTGTGCGCTCGCTCGCTCGCGAAAGCGTTGTGCGAACGTTGGCTCGCTCGCGATCGCCCACGGCCACGTGCCTGCTTTGTTTGCTTGCTTACTCGCGCGCTTGCATGCAATGGCTGCGCTTCGACCATGGCACGACGCGACGCGAGGCAAGAGGCTTAAGAGGCTCCTCTTGCCAACCCGAGGCGGCAACGCAGCTGCAGCTGCAGCACGCACGGCGCGACCCCGCGCGAGGTTCGTTGCGAAGAAGCGGCGCAGAGGGCGCGCGAGAGAGAGAGTCCGAGAGAGAGAGGAGGGGGGGGAGGAGAGGGAGAGGGAGAGAGGTCCTGCGCCTCAGCGCTCCTCTGCAGGTTCATCTCTGCAGGTTCGTCGCCGGGTCGGCCGGTTCGCCGCCTCGCCGCGCGGTGCAGCAGCACGCTCCGGCCCCCTTTCTGCCTCCCGCCCCGCCCCGCTCTGCTCTGGTGCTGCTCAGCGCAGCGCAGCGATTGCTGCGCATGGATCCCGAACGAGTCGGACGGGAGCAGCAGAGCGTGCGCCTTGCCCGCTGCCGCCAGTGCAATGCAGCACAATGCAATGCAACACAAAGCAACGCAATGCAATGCAACGCAATGCAATGCAATGAAGTGCAATGCAGAGGCCAGCCGGGCCAGCCAGGCCAGCCAAGCCACGCAGGCAGTGCTGTCTGCAATCTTCGCCCAGCCTTGCCCTTCTACTCGCCTCGCTACTCCTTGCTGCTTGCCCTGCCTTCGAAGTGCCTTGGTCGGCTGCACCTGGCTGCGCTGTGCTGTCGCGCCAACTGGACTCGACTCACCGCCTGTCATCATGACCAGTCAGTCAGCAGCCAGGCAGGCGTGCCTGTCCGTCATAGCCTACACTATACACACCAAGCGCTGCAGGCTTCTTCTTTCTTTCTTTCTTTCTTTCTTTCTTTCTTTCTTTCTTTCTTTCTTTCTTTCTTTCTTTCTTTCTTTCTTTCTTTCGACGCGAGCCGCCCGAGACTCTCTCTCTCTCTCCCCCCCCTCTCTCTCTCTCTCTCTCTCTCTCCCCCTCTCTTTCACTCCGCTCAGCTTCTCCCGGTTATCTTTGTTCTATACTATACCTACCATGGCTACTGGCCAACGTGGGAGAGCAAGAGAGAAAAAGAAACCCGAGCAGACCCGAACGCTGCTTCGCCCCCGCCGCTGCACCTCGACGCGTCGCCGCAGTGAGCTCGAGCACCAGCACGGACACAAGCGCGAGCGCAGACGCGACCACCTCCATCGCGAGCACGGACACTTGGACCGCGAGCACGAGCACGAGCGCGAGCGCGAGCGCGCCGCTGTAGCTGTAAGTACCTTTCGCCTGCCTCCACGAAGCCTCACCGCGTCTCCTCGCCTCTTCTTGCCACGCCACGCTCATGCACGCGTTGCTTCTTACGAGCGTGGGCAAGTTGGAGCGGGGAGAGAGAAAGGGATGGGGTCGAGAAGAACTCGCATGCTAATGTAGACTACAACGCTGCGATCAAACAAACAAATACAATAATCACAGACCATGTCGTACGAGCCCATCGTCTCCGAGGCGGCCGAGCACCCTCGCAAGTTCGAGGACAAAGACTGGTAAGTGCGCTGCGCAAGCCGACAGGTGCGCCCCTAGACCAATCGCCCAGCACTAACAAACAAACGAATGAACGAATGAACGAACGAACCACGCCTAGGGATGATGCCCTGACCGCATCCAAGAGCGGCCTCAAGCGCACCACGCTCATGCAGGCCCTGCTGGGTCTCGTCATGAACCAGGAACTCGAGGGTGGATCCATGAAGGGCTGCATGGCCGTGCCCGTGGGCAACGACACCTACCGCAACGCTCGCGTCAAGGACGAGCTCTTTACCCAACCAGACCCGTCCATTCAGACCATGGGCGACATCTGGCGCGATACCTGCGAAAAACACGCCCAGAACAACTGCATGGGCTGGCGTGACATCCTCAGCATGACCAAGGACGGCAACAAGGAAAAGTACGTCCTTGGCGGCTACAACTGGATCACCTACCGCCAGGCTCAGCGCCGCGCGCGCAACTTTGGCGCTGGTCTCGCTGCCCTTGGTGTGAAAAAGGGCGAAATGGTCAACTTCTTTGCCGATACAAAGGCCGAGTGGCAGCTCGGCTGTCAGGGCTGCCTCGAGCGCGGCATCGTCGTGGCCACCAGCTACGCCAATCTAGGTCCCGAGGCCGTCGCCTACGGCCTCAAGCAGACCAAATGCTCGGTTGTCTTTACCGACGCCGACCTTATCCCGACGCTCAACAAGGTTCTCGGCGACTGCCCCGACGTCAAGCACGTCGTCTTCTCGCGTGACAAGCGCCCGGCGAACCACCCGGCCCACAACTCGGACGAGAAGGTGCGCGACATGATCACGCACAGCGGCATTCAGGCACACAGCTTTGAAGAGGTTGAGCAGCTCGGCGAGGGCGCTACGAAGGAGGACCTTCCTTCGGTCAACCCCGATGACACCGGTGTCATCATGTACACCTCGGGCTCCACCGGCAACCCCAAGGGCGTCATCATCTCCCACCGCAACCTTGTTGCCGGCATTGCCGGTTGCGCCGATGCCATTTGCGGCATGAGCACCGACGATGTCTACCTTGCCTACCTCCCGCTCGCGCACATTCTCGAGCTCATCGCCGAGAGCTCCCTCTACTTTCGCGGTGTCGCCGTCGGCTACGGTTCCACCAAGACCATCACCGACGCATCCGTGTGTATCGAGGCCGGCAAGTGCGTCGGTGATGCCAACGAGCTCCGCCCCACGCTCATGGCTGCCGTGCCCATGATTATGGACAAGATCCGGGCCGGTGTCATGAACAAGATCAACTCCACTGGCGGTATCACCAAGCAGCTCTTCGAGCTTGGCTTTAGCCGCAAGAAGGCTGCCCTTGCCGAAGGCAACGAATCTCCCTTCTGGAACAAGATCCTCTTTGACAACATTCGCGCGCGCCTCCTTGGCGGCCGCGTCCGCTACATGCTCAGTGGTGGCGGCCCGCTCTCCAAGGAAACGCAGGACTTCATGAACGTTGTCTTCTGCTGCCCCGTCGGCCAGGGATGGGGTCTCACCGAGTCCGTCGGTGTCGCCACCATTTGCTGGCCCAACGACCGCACCGCTGGCCGCGTGGGTGCCCCCATTTGCTCCATGCAAATCAAGCTCGAAGACTGGGAAGAGGGCGGCTACTACGCTGACCCTGCTCGGGCCCCGGAGGACAACAAGCACCCGCACCCGCGCGGCGAGCTCCTTCTTGGCGGGCCCCAGATTACCATGGGCTACTTTGAGGAACCGGAAAAGACCGAAGAGGCCTACTTTACCGACGAAAACGGTACGCGCTGGCTTCGCACGGGCGACATCGGCGAGGTGTACCCGGATGGCGCCTTTGCTATCGTCGACCGCAAAAAGGATCTTGTCAAGCTTTCTGGCGGCGAATACGTTTCCTTTGGCAAGCTCGAGCCCATGATCCGCGACTCGGACCATGTTGATAACGCCATGGTCTACTGTGATTCTGAAAAGTCCTATTCGGTTGCCGTCATCCAAGTGGCGCCCGAATCCAAGGACGTCGATGACGAGCGCATTCACAAGGACGTCACGTCCATCCTCAAGCGTGCAGGCTGCGCAAAGTTTGAGATTCCCCAAAAGATCTACGTCGAGCGCGACCTCGTCTGGGGCCCTGGTAATGACCTTTGCACGGCTGCTCTCAAGCTCAAACGCCGCAACCTTGTCAACCATTACGACAAGGAGCTCAAGGAGCTCTACAATGAGAGCTAGACTAGGCCCTATGCATTTCCTTCCTTGTGTGATCGATCCTTCTACCTTTTTCCTCTTTTCTGTTTCTCTTTCTTCTCCCCCCCCCCTGCCAGGCAGGCGTAACAGACATCGAAGACTTATGACTGTGATGGCAAATGTCTCTTTGCTCTACTTCTCCTCCTTGTGTGCTTGTATGGGCATGCAAGTGCGAGCAACCTGTCTTTTACTTGCTTATCGTGATCAGCCAAATGATCTAGGATGAACGAGTCAGTATTTTTTTTAGAAGCTCTACGCAGGAGCGCGCGAGTTTCTCTTGGTCCAACTCGTTCTTTTTTCAGGAGAGGAGAAATAGTGGGAAGAGGGAATCCGTGAGATTGCCATCAAAGAGACAAACGCAGCGAGGGCAAAGAAGCTTTCTTTTTTTACGAAACAATGGAAAACTTTGCAACAGAAAAGCCATGCGGGAGAACGTACACTATGAAAATCCAAAAAGTAAACCACGCATAAATGAAAAGTGTCCCACCTCGCGAAAACTTCTGATTACTGTGCGCCGCCAAAATGTTTTGCTTCAAGACACAGAAAATCCCAACGCACGCCATCTGCGTCGTACGGATAGCCGAGGAGCCCCGCCTTATCTTTTTCGATTGCAGCTCGAGCAGACATTTCGTCAGCATAGACTCCGATAATTTTCATACCAGACCCTTCCCACGTCTCCGAATGCTTGCCCATATCTGCGTTTCGACAAATGCCGTAGAATTTTACCTTCATGGCAATATGAACTTGTGGTATTGACGGCTCGAAATCTCCGTCCATGGACGAGTCGTCCTGCGACGCCGAAGGCGCATGACCAGACGTATCGTGGAACTTTGGTGAGCCGCTTTGAGTCGGGCTCGCGACGACGTTGGCGCTTGGAGAATCATGTGCATCGTTCCTATGGCCATCACTTGTACTTTCACTCTCAGCCATAGCGTGTGAACCCATCGGAAACCCCTCTGTTTGAGCCCGGGAACTTGTATCGACGTCGCGAGAAGTAAAAGACCCAGAGGTTTTAGCTCGCGATCTCAATTTTTGACCTTGTACCGCACTCCTTGGAGCACCTCCGCTGGCGGCTTGGTTTTCAACAGCGGGTGCAGCGCGACGTCCCCTCTTGCTCCTTGTCACTCTCCCAGTTGCCTCGTCTTCCTCCTCATGGTCATCCTCGTTCTCCTCATCTTCGTTCTCCCTACCTCGTTCCTTTGTGGAAGATGACTTGACCATAAATCCTTCAGAGTCGGAGTCATCGCCATGTCTTCCAGCCTCAACCTTGGCACTTGATTTGCCCTCGTCGTCGCTGTCGGAAGCATTGTTGGACGCTCTCCGGTCGACCCGTTTTCGAAGGCGTGCTGCTCTTTGACTTTGATTGCTGACAAGGCCCTTCCGCATGTCTTTGTCGTTACCTCGACCATCCCTCTCATTAGATTCCGCACGGCGTCGAGAGTTTTGTCCATTCCTTTCATGAGACATAGGAGTACCTCTTTGCTTCGAGGTCCTCTTTGGTTTCGAAGACTCCGAGGAACGCACAGAAGAGGTCGTTGAAGACGCTGACGAGTGCAATAAAAGTTCTCTTTCCTTGGATTCTTGTTCTCCTAAGATCGATGTTATTCTTTTCGTAGCCTTGCCGCCATTCTCTTGCTTCCTCGATGCTGGTTCCGAGGCTTGACTCGATGCATCGCTGCAGTCATCAGTTTTCCATTTCTTCTTCTTCTTTCTGTCTTCCTCAAAATCGCCCTCATCCGCACCTTCTCGACTGTTCTTTTCTCCGCTCATTGTCTCAGCGCGATTTCTCTTCCTCTGCTGAGACGTAGAACTGCTGGGCCTTGATTCTTTTGTGGTTGGCGATTTGCCTATTTGGTCAGCGTCCACGTCAGACAGGTTTTCGCACAGATCCACGACATCACCGTTTCCTGACGCGGCTTCCTCGTTGGCATTACGCAGGTTTGGTTGGTGCGAGGCTCCCTTGCGGCTGCTACGGCCACCACTACCGTCGTCGCCGCTGGCGCAGTTATCCTCGTGCTCGTCACTCTCGTGCGCGTGGTGTTTTTCATCTTCGGTGAGTAAATGCTCTATCGCGTTACGGCTTGGAGACTGTTTCCCTGCACCAGAGGACGACGACGCAGGCCCACTCCTCCTCGAAGATCGTCCCCTAACCATCGCTCGCGCGCGCGCGCGCGCGCGCGAGACGACTCGTTCTTTGATGTTTGTCGCGACGTGCTTGCTTCTCTTGTCGAAAATAAATAAATAAATAAATAAAATAAATCTATCTCTCGGCGCTGAACTTCGCTGATGTTTGGGCGCATTTTTGAAGTCGTGTACTACTTTGCCAGGTAGCCTAGATCGCAATGCAATCTGTGAGTATAATTTGATTTTGTTTTCGTTCAAAACCACATTGTCTGCGAGAAAATACATTGCCTTTATGCGTCGTAAGGGAGAACTTTTCTTTTCCATCTGTCCAAAAGTTAGAGTGCTGGATGGTGGTGCACTGTAATCGTTAAATGCTCTGCCAAGCAGAAAAAGAGTGCGAGACGTCTCATTCTTGATGAACAACAAAGTCGAGGTGGTCGAACAAAAGAAACAAAATCCAAGTCTTCTTCTTCTTCTTCTTCTTCTTCTTTTTCTCCTTGACGCAAAAAAATTGTTCAATGCGTCCTCATCGCTCATCGCGAACACCAAAGATCAAAAGCGACCGTATCTGCAGGATTCCATTCACTGACATCTTGGCAGACCGCCGGCCCGAGGCCAGGAATACTATACATTCCCTATGGCGCGCAGCAGAGATAGACTCGGCTCAGCAAGTTCGTCCTGGCCGAGCTCCCAAAGGAAAACTCCTGCAAAATCTTGAGAGCGAGCCCAAGCAGACCTCGCAGCGGCCGCACGACGTCCCGTGTACGAGAACCCGGCATGCTCATTTTTGTCCACGGTGTCAGGCCCAAAGTCGCGCAAGACATCGGCATAGGTCTTGACATCCTGCGGGCGATTAACATGGCGCGCATATGCGGGAATGCCAAGGACGAGCTTGTCCTTCGGCTCGAGTCCCCGCTGCACGAGCGTGGCCACCGCCCTTTCCACATCGTCCTGCTCGGCGTGTCGTCGATTCAAATCGTATGCCATGAGCATGACGCGGTCCACGGCCGCGTAACCTTGCGGTCCAAGTGCGTCAAAGAAATGCGTCGTCACACTCAACAGGAGCTTGTGTTTGGCGAAGACGCTTTGTAGGTCGCGCAAGAGTTCCACGTACGCTTCCACTTCATTCTGGGACGACGGCGCCTCCCAATCGAGGTCAAGGCCATCGAGACCTAGCACCTCCAATTTGTCTGCTGCATTTCGAGCAAATCTCATTCGATTCTCAGCATTGGCCGCCAAGGTGGCAAAGCCCTGCGAGCGACCTGCTCCGCCGACGGTCAATATGACGCGTGCGATGCCATGTTTGCGGGCCTGGTATACGGCCTCGCGTACGCGTGCCATGCCCAAGAGGCTTACGTCAAGCTTGACGCCATCCACCGTGGCGGAAAAGAGGATGAGGTCCGTCAACCCCGCGGCTTTCACGGCGCTCAGGTGTTTCAACACATGGTCAAGCCGGTAGTCCGGCACGTACGCAGCCACGACAAAGGATTCTCTTTGTTGCGGAGAGTCCCACTCTTCGACGAGGGCTGCCTCCTCTTGCGGGTCGCCAGCGCGCCCAAAGAGGATTACAAGGACCAGCAGACCCGCGCCTAGTGCCAGCAACACTTTACTAGGCAGCACGAGCAACGGGCCGCGGCCACCGCCGGCGCCTTTCCTGCGCGAGGCTGCGGCCGCTGCCGAGGCTGCCGCTGCCGCCGCGCCGCCGCCGCGCTCTGTCGCGCCGCGCCGCCGCATACTATAGTAGTCCGGTTTCTCGACTGTTGGCGCCGGCCGTGCAAGAGTCCCCGGCGGCGGGCGCCTTTTTGCGTCTGGGATCCTTCCTCTTCCTGTGCCTCCACGCGCCATTCCGTGGCGGGAAAAATCTTGACCATCAAGTCAAGAGCATCGTCATCATAGACAGTGTGGTGGTGAGGCAACTACAGGCCAACAACCAACCAACCACACCAGGCCTGGCACGGCTACGAAAACCTGATCATGTTAGATGAGCAAGCGGTCAGCTAGCCAGGACGATTGGCCCCAGCACATGGCATAGCATGGCTGGTGTCTGCAGTTGCGGCACTCGACTCGGCTAGTGATGGTCGTCGTTGTTGTTGCTATGCCTTAGCTCCTACGGCTCGCTCGCGCGCGAGCGAATGTTTGTGAGCGCGTGTGCACCGCGCATGCAGGCTGTCAGAACAGCCACAGCCAGCTGCAGCAGCAGCTGAGCAGCCAGCTAGCTGTCCGCCGGGCCCCTGCAAGGCGAAGCGACGGACGCGCCCGTAACTGCAGCCGCCGCCGCCGCTGCTGCTGCCAGTGTGCGACTCGCCTCCGCCGCGCGTCCGCTTCTCCCCTCTCCTTCCCTCCCCTCACAGTTACTGACTCAGTCTGAACTGGCCTGCGCGAAAGTAAGCCATACCTTCTGGCTGGCTGGACGCAGCTGCCTGGCCGTGGCGGCCCAGGCTGGGTGGTGTGTACTAACATTCGCTCGCTGCGAGGGGGGGTCTCCGGCCGGCCCGCCCCCTTTGGCTTGCTTGCTTTGCTCCGGCTGTCGGGGGCTGTTGCGCCGGGCTGGGCGGAGGCCTCGGGAGTGCCGGCAGTGTACACACGCCAGGCGCCAGCGGCAGCGGCGTGGGCGAGAGAGCCTCTGTGCCGCGCGAGTCTGTGTGGGTGTGTGTCGATGATCATCATGGCATCATAGGCAGAGTGTGCGTGCGTGCGCGTGCAACTGCGACTCGCGAGCGAGCGAGCGAGCGAGCGAGCGCGTGCACACCGGCAGAGCTATAGTAGACAAGTTCTGGCCAGCCACAGTGCGCCGGCCGTAAAGTCCACTTGCGAGCGTGCTCGGCAAGTCGCACTCGCGCAGCCAGATTGCCAAGGTCGATAATGGAGGAGGGAGCAACAAAATGAGCAAGGAGGGGCACGCGCTGGGCGGGCAGACCCGGAAACGAGCTCGGCACACTCGGACGAGGCTCGCGCGAGGAAGTAGTCCTCGACACGACCGAAGGAGACCCGCCACTCGTGCGTACGCGCGCACGCGCAAGGGGGGTGGGAGAGGAGACACGCAGGGCCTGCCTGCCTGCGTACGCCGCTCTCGCCTCTGCTTCGCTTTGCGTGTGGTGGACCCGTCGTCCCTCGTGCACTGCATTCTCGAAGAATAGAGTGCCCGCCTCTCGGACCGCTTCTGGCGCCACGCAGGACCGCGCAACGTGAAGCGATCCCTTCTCGTCCCCCCTCGCGCGCGCAAGGAAGGCCCCGACCAAGGTCTTCATCGCCCTCGCTCGCTGCCAGAGCGAAGTTCAAAGAGTCGTATTCCCGAAAGCGTGCGGACGAGCTTCCCTCGTGCAGCAGCAGCCATCATGTTCAAAAGGCGGTACGTTTTAGAATGAAAAAAAAGAACGAGTTACAATGCACGAGCGTGGCGCACAGAAGAAAGACGTTGCTTTCTCCCTTTCCTTCTCGCTTTTGTCTCGTAAAGGTGTTTTTGCCATATTATACTAACATGAAAGATGGGTCTCTCTTTACCCAATTCAAAACCAAAGTTCGGCCTCCAAGAAAGGAACTTTCCACGAAAAGACCAAAAAGGCGCACGGGACTCAAAAAAGGTCGACCCTTTCTGATCTCACGCGCCGCACGCTCGGAAGCGGCAACATGCGCGCAGCCGTCGAAGTTCCCGATGGCGAGGAAACCAACGAGTGGATCGCGGCCAACACGGTCGACTTTTACAACGAACTCTCGCTCCTCTACGGCCTCGTGGCCGATGATGCGAGGCGCTTCACTGCGCCTGGTACTGGCTTCCCTCCCAACTTTGAGTACCGGTGGCAGATCGGATCAGGCAAGACGGTTCAGGTCTCGTCGCCCGAGTACGTCGACTACGCCATGACCTGGATCGAGGACCAGATCGACAATGAGGACATCTTCCCTGTCAGTGAGGAGGTAGACTTTCCCGAAGATTTCATTGAATTCTACGTTCGGGACATCTTCAAAAAGATGTTCCGCATCTTTGCCATCATTTATCACCAACACTTTGAGGTCATCGAGTCACTCAATGCAGCGGCGCACATCAACACTACTTTCAAGCACTTTGTGTTTTTCATGCTGGAACACAATCTTGTTCCTGAAGAAAAGGAGCTTCTGGCTCTGAAAACACCTTTTGATCGTTACAAAGCCGAGTACGAGGAGTCCGAGCATTCCTAATAGCGCCGTCCATCTCGATGCGTGAAGCAACTTACGTCTACCACACATAGCATTTCCATCTCTTGATCTTTTGAGCCCCTTGGACATCGTCCGTGTAGAACTCTCTACAGAAAGGAAGAAATGAAAAGACAAGTAAAGACAAGTCAAAGAACATATTGCAATCATTTCTCTTCTCTTTTTGTTGGAAAATGGAAATGGCGAGAGCTGACAGCAGCGCCACAGAAGTAGTGAAGTCAACTTGGCACCAATGGGTTGTCTATTGTAGACATGCCGTGCCAATGGATATCCGAACTCAGCAGCCACTAGTTCGTGCGACATTAAGGTCAGTCTAAAATCGTTCAGAGCACGAACGAGCACGGCCAAAGATTTGTGACCATCAACCTCTTCACTACATCCTCGAGACGACATTTAAGGTGGGGAGAAACATCGATCTTCACCATCAGGCAAATTCGTCTCAGCAGAACCGAAACTTCCTAGACATTCCTAGCGTACTTAGGCATACTAGCAATCCACTTGACTCTACTTACTCCAATACTTGTCCTTGTCTTTCAATATGTCCCATCTTTTTTCCTTGTGTCCTTTCTTTCTTTCAAAGGTAAATCGAATCGGGAGGGACGCCAAGATATTCTCCGATTTTGTAAAAATACAGATAAAATGGAATGTGCTGTGCAAAGGCACTCGTATCTGTTTCCGGCCGGAAAGGGGAAAAAAAGCACAAAATCATCAAGATCGTTGGTTCGCTCAGAGCAATACTTTTTCTGGGCTATCAAAGTACTTAATTTTGCTTCGGAGCGATCCGTCTTTGCGCAATCTCACCGACTGCCGTCAGTCAGTTAAAATATGTCATTCTTGAAAAAAAAATTAGATTTTCGTGAGCTCTGACTTGAGAAGCTTCATGACGTCCGTGTGTTTGATCTCCTTCTCGTTGGAAATCTTGCCCTTGGCAAGGGCCTTGAGAACATCGTCAAGCTGAATCAAGGATCCAACTTCGCTCGACTTGAGCTTCTTGTCCTTGATGTATTGCCACCTGAGCGAACCACATGGATCCAAGTGCATGCGGAAAGTCAGTGATCTAGACAAACCAGTATCCACTTCTTCATGACAATGCACAGCAACTTACAGCAGCTTAACGGCCTCGGGTCGGGTGACCTTATCCGTTTTGATAGCTTTGAGGAGATTTCCCGAAGGCTTGTACTTGGTGTTCAACAAGGCTTCTCCCCGCCTGCTCTTGGTCTTGGCGTTGTCTTCCGTGCTGAGCGCTCGTGTCCACTGCACGGAAGCCGCCGCCGCGCGCGAACTCTCGCGCGCGACTGGCGCAAGCCTTGCACTTGCGACCGCCCGAAGCATCCTTTCTTGTGCGAGCCGAGCCGAGCCGAGCCGAGCCGAGCCGAGCCTAGCTTCGACGACGGCCAACGTTACCTCGAACTGGCGGCCGTCTCCGCGCGCGCGAGCCCCCCGTCGCCCTCTCTGCCAATGCTTGAGTCGATGGCTCTGGCTGATGAAAGTTTTGGGCTTCTGCCTGGATCCAAGAGAGGCGCTGCGGCGGTTTTTTGCCTTGCCTTCTTGCAATCTTGCCTTGTCTTGCCTTTCTCTTTTTTCGCTTTTTACTTTTTTTGCCCAAAGCGACTCAAAGCCAGATCTTTTTCCTCCTTTGTTCTTCTCTGAGTTCCTGGTGTGGCAAACTTTGCCCAATGGTGAGACCCGTGGCGGTTGCGGCCTAGCTTGCCAAAGCAGCAGCAGCAGCAGCATGACGGGCATTTTCCTTTTCCAAGCAGCAACCACTCGTTTTGGCGAACGTTGCCGAAAAGACCGACCGACCTGACTAACTGCTGCTGGCTGGTTGGCGGGCCGGGTGATCGTTCTCTTGTTGGGCTCATTTGATTTGTGAATTTGTTTTCTTCCTCTCGTTTTCTCTTCTACAGGACTACCTAAAAGGTTTGATTGGCGGTGGAGGCAAGCAAGGCAGAAAGGACAGGAGGAAGGCTAGACAGCCAGGCATAGCAGGCAGAAGACCAACGCAAACGAGGACGCAGACGCAGACGCAGACGCAGACGCAGACCCGCGCGAGGTGACAAGCGGCCTGTAAACAACAGCGCGCAGCGGCGAGCCCGACAACGATGGCGAACTCCACCCGCGCAGACGGGAGGTCCGCAACGGAGATGCGCCCGCTGAGCGCATCGTGCGGCGTGCTCAAGCGCGCGAACGGGTCGTGCAGACTCGAGGCCGGAGGCAGTGCTGCCCTCGCGAGCGTGTACGGCCCCCTGGCCGAACAGCAGCCACGACTCGAACTCGCAGAGCGCGCTCGTATCCAGGTCGAGGTGCATTGGAGTTTGCGCGCAGACGAACTCGAAGAAAACGCAGCAGCACCCAGCGCCACAGCAGACGAAGGAACCAGTGGCGGCCTCTCCGGCAGCGCCCGTCGGCGCGAAGCAGAAGCCACCCTCACCGGCATCCTCGAGCAATGCGTCCAGGTGCGCGCTTTCCCGAGAAAGGTCATCAAGGTCACCGTGCAGGTCGTCAATGATGGCGGATCTGTCATGACGTGCGCGGTTCTTGCCTGCGCAGCCGCCCTCCTGGACGCCGGCATCGACATGCTCGCGGTACCAGCGGCTGCTAGCTGCGCCGTGCAAAACGGTTCCTCTGTCATTCTTGATCCAACACAGGACGAGGAGGCTGCAGCAAGCACCACCGGCCACGTCTTTGTCTGCACCCTCGACGATGGACCCGACGGTGATGCCGCTGCCCTCATGAGCACGGGCGCGCTCGATAGAGAAACCCTGCGCGCAGCCATTGACGCGTGCGCAAGAGGTGCCCGCGCCGCTCGCACCTTCCTTCGCCTCTCCTTTGTCGCCAACGCAAACGAGCGTCACGCCGCTTCGGGGTCGCTCGACGCGCCGTAGGCCGCGTCATAGGCTGCGCGCAGTTCGGCCAGCCGACGCAACAACAAGCCGCGCGACTTTTGCATGTCGAGCTTTTCGGCCTCTAGATTGATGCGCACGTTGAGGATCTCGGGGTCATCTGGATCGTCCGCCGTCAGCACGAGCTGCAAGAGGTTCTCCACCTGCTCGTCAAAGATACCCTGTCTCACAAAGAACCCCTGCAGGTCCTGCGCAAGCTTGTGCAGGTCCTGCGCGAGGTGGACTCGTTTCTGGAGCTCCGAAACGGATGCGCACAAATCGTCATCGTCCTCGTAAAGCTGCTTAAAGGCGGCGCCTACGGGCGTGCGCACGCTCACCATCGTCGGCAAGCCCGAGGCACCGGTTGGCTCGCGGACTTCCAGCAAGTCCCCCAGCTCGGACGTCAGGTCTGCCAAACGCGGCGGCGCGGAACCCACAAACTCGAATGCCGGCAACGAATGAAGGGGCACCCTTGCCTCGTGGGCAGTCGCAAGGTGTGACGCCCCCACCAGGCTGACCAGTTCGCACCCGGAAACGAGCTTCATGGCATCCCAAAGCCACGCTTTCACTTGCTCGTTGCCCGCAATGCCGGTATTTGCCACAAAGATCGAGCGCAGCTCCGCCGCGTGAGTCTCGATCACATCGTCTGCCGCAGCCTCGAGCTCGACGCCTTGCCGCGTCGCGGCAGCTGCCGCGGCAGCTAAATCTGCCAAGCGTAATCCCAATTTGCTCTTGACCAAATGATCCAATTCGTCATCATCCTTTTTCTTGCCCTCCGTCTCGCCTTCCTTGTCATCACTGGAATCCTCACCCTTTTCCACGTCGCCGGACGAGGCGCGCACAATGGACCGAAAGGCCTCCACTCGCGATACCTTGGCCGCTTCGCTGCTCGGATCGCCAACGCGAATCGCTGCCACCAAGGCGCCCTCGGGCAAGTGCACGGCGTCCAGAACGGGAGCGTCAACGCTGAAAACGGTAAGGCTGCCTTCGTCCGGTCGCTGTGCCGCAGCCTCAATCACATCGACATGCTCTTCCGGATGAACGCCGTGCAGAACCCAATCTTCATGCGACGCGCGCAACGCATCGCTCACGGCGTCCGTCTCACGTGACGCGTAATGGGCGCCAAAGTAGAGTCTGTAGAAAAGTGTCCCGGGCTTGGCGTCAAGACCTTGGAATGGGCTTGGCGGCGCGCTCGCGTCCAGTCGCAAATAATTGGCGCCTGCGTCCGCCACGTCCCCCGTGAGAACCTCTCTGCCCGCGCCCGAGGGGCCGTAAAGAACCAGAGCGCGACCTCGGGCAGCCTCCTGCTGCTCCGGGTCTGTGGGCTGAGCACGCAACTGTTCGAGGCCTTGGACCACGGCGCCCCGGGCTTCGCTAAGGGTTTCGTCCACATCTGCGAGCCGCCTGGCCATTTCGGGCGCGCCGCCTTCGCCACCATATCGCCAACGCACGTACTCTTGCGGGCCCTCACGTACCTGCCGCGAGGCGTCAAAGCCCACGGCGGCGCTTCCGGCTGCGACCGCGGCCTGGCCGACCCTGCGCAGCAACATGGTCATCCAGTCAAATCCTCCTCCGATGCCACGTGCGGTCTTGGGTTCGAAAGCGAGCGAGGCCCTCTCCTTGCTGCTGCGCGGCCGCTTGGCGTTCTCCACGAAGCCGGGGCTCTTTGTCGAGGTCGGCCCTTCGTGTATCGTCCGTTCGTATCGTAATTGATCGATCGATCGATCGATGCCGCGGCCTCCAGAGAGCCACGAAGACGACCTTCTCGATTTCTTCTCTCAGTGACCAGCAGCTGGCAGGTCGGAACCCGAGTCCCTGCGCCTCCTCTGCAAAGGTCCAGCCTGATGAGGACCTTCCCACGCACAGGCACTACATTTTCTGTGTTGCGAAGACCCTAATTTGATCGCACCACCCCTCAGATCTCCCGGCCAGCTGCAGGGCACGCAACACAGACGCTTCTTTCAGAACTTCTCTCTCTCTCTGTCTCTCTCCCGGTCTTTCGCCACCAGCCTCGTGCAGCGCAGCGCGCAGAAACTTGTCAGGAACTCGAGCCGCATTGCGGGCATCATCACCGGGCAGACCAAGACACCAGTTCAGCTGTGCAGCACGAGCGCGGCGCCTGGCCTCGGAGCGAACGGATATGTGGGCGCCCCGACCCTCCTCACCTTTCGCACCTCATTCCACGAGCAGGGAGATAGATAGGGGGGCACCCTTGACCAGCAAACTGGAAATTCAAGTGCACCCGAGATGAAGACGAAACCAAGCTTGTCCGAAGCGGCGATCGTGACAGTCGACCGCAGACAAGAGAACGAGAGCTGCGCGAAGCATTGGGCAACGACGAAAGCTTTCTTGACAGCATTTCTTCTATGCAGCACCATCATTTTTACAGGTCTTCGCGCACCACACGCACTCCAAATATCGACCACTCGACAAGTCCACGTCTGCAGTACGCACAACACCGAGGACTCTAATCTCGCCTGCAGCAATGCCAAGATTGACCTCCTCGTCGACCACACACACGCACAGGACAATCACTATGCTGAACTGAGCCTGGCCCTTGTCAAGCCCGGAAACATCACCAAAGAAGATCCTCAGGTAGCAGGAAACTTTCGACTGGCCATTTGGGGCATCCCGAATGGCATGCCAGGCAATCAAGAAAACGAGACATTGCTCGAAATGCCTGCAACGGCATCAAAAGAAGATGAATTCGACCAAGAAACCATTGAACTCGATGCTAGTGTTGCCGTTCGTGCATATGATTGTGCCGCCGAACAAGGAGAGCAGAAAGCGGGACTACTTGCTGAAGTGGAACTCTCCGAGTCCGATCACGCGTGCGTCCCCGCACACGTAATCTCGCTCAACCTTGCACGGTATCCAGCGTACCGTGTTCTCATCACTTTCGAGGATGATTGGATTTTGAACTTTGCCTCCGAGGCAACTGGCCCTCAAGACCCTCAGGTTTTTGCCCTACTTTTTCTTGAGCACATCTCCAAGGACTTTGCCACGTTCGAGATCGTCTTCAAGTATGCGCTCTTTTTCGCTGGCATTCTTGTTTTAGCTCTCTTTGCGTCTCTACTGCGAAAGGCCACAGCGATCTCCTTGGACCAAAAGTGGGTCGCAATGCTTTGTGTGGAGCTCATTACCTTCAACGACCCGCTCTGTGCTCTTAACGACACCGTGCGAAACGTTCTCTTTCCATGCTTGCAGGCCGTAGGCATGGTGTCCTTTCTGTCCATGTTGGGCCTCTTCTGGATTTTTGCCCCCTTGCGAGCGCACGCTCGCGCAAGATTCGCCGAAAATAAAAGTGACCCTTCTGCCCGACGCGACGCCAAAGTGTTCAACGTCGCTGCCGCCGCACTTTCGATGCCCACGCACAAAGTTCCTCGCTCTCGGTACGCCGATGGGCACTGGGAGACGAGCCTCCCGCCGGCGCCAGCACATGACTCCCCTCCCGATGGTTTCTCCTCGCTCACCTTTACGCAGCGCCATTGGATCAAACTTTTCGTTTGCACCTTGATTTGGCTCGCTGTGAGCGTCGCAAAGGCTCTCGAAGCCGTGAAACGCTACCAAGACCCGCTGGTCAACCCATCGCAAGCCGTGAGTGTGGATTGGTTTTGGAAAGCCACTACGGCATGCATGTTTCTGTCAATTCTGACCTGGGGCCTCGCCGCAGTCTTGCACGGCGCGCTTCTTTTTCAGTCTATGCAAACTTGTCAGCTCTCGCATCTCGCACTCAACGTGGGGCTGCTTGTTTTTCTTCTCGTTCGCACGGTGCTGCATGCTCACGATGCCGAGTCAAATCGTGGGCAAGACATGGTTTTTGTTCATGGATCTCTATCCACGTACATTTGGTTACTTGCACTCCTCTTCGCCCCACCTGTGGCGAGCGCCAATCTAGCGAGTGCGGATGGCATTGCCAACGATCTTGACGAGACTGGCCCCGTATCCCCGGTGCCGGTGCGAATTGTTCGTACCACATCCGAAGTCGATCGACTGTACACGAGACGAGTCAGCGAAGAGAGTGCGCCCAGCTCCTATTTCACAAGAGTGAACAGTCTCGATGAAGACGAGGAGGCTCATGTCGCAGAGATTCACGAGCACATCTACATTGAGCCGGCCGATCCAGAGGCCGATGGAGGCCCGACCTGGACAATGCGTCGCTGTTACCCGGTATAATAATATTCTTATCATCATCATCATCATCAAGTGAAAACTTATTGTCAGCTTTGCCATTCCATCAAGAGTCTCAAGCGCCGCTGCACATTACGTGATCCTGCTTGCGGTTCGCAGATTCGAAAACTACACAATCCGTAGTCCGCATAGTTGCAAATGCGAGTTTAATCTCGTTCCAATCCTTTCGTTGTTGTGTTGCAATCGCCCGAAAGATTGCTCACATATTCTGTTTCCATGGACAAAGAAAAGATGTGTAAATCTGTTTTCCTCCCCACTGCAAGAGGAGAAAACAGTCATTCTCTTTCCGCTTTGTATGACCTTTTTACCTTTTTCGCTCAAAAGTTAGAAAAAGAATTCAAAATAGGCCTAAACCGCATGCACAACTTGAAGAAAGACAAAGGCTCGCTCATTCACTCTCCGTCTTGAGATTGTCTGTCACGCGCGAGAACCTACAGACTCGCTGAGAAGTCCCAAAAGCGCCTCGAGTATGCTCTGAGCAGAACAAGATGAACCACGCTCAGCATGCAGCGCCAGGCGAGCGAGGGCCTCCTCAAATTGTGGCATTGTCATGCGACCCTTGGTGGTAACGAGACCGAATGTGTGATCTATAACTTCGTGGCGTCGCAGCACTTGCACAAGGGCCCGCGTCTCCGGGTCTTGAGGCACGCCAACTGCAAGATTGACTTGCCCAAGAAGAGAGCGGAATCCTCGCTGCGTTGCGGTTCCCGCCGGCGCAATTTTGCCAAATGCAGGGCCGTGAAGCCTGCTCTGCAGCGCACGCACGACGCCTGGCTGAAAGATGAACTCAAACGCTCCAGTCTCGCTCGCTGCGCCAAATCGCGCAAGGACATCAGCAATTGCCGACCCACGGCGCTCTGCTACCCAGGCGCTGGCGCAAACCAAGATGCCAGGAATGCAACGTTTCGCCGTTCTCGATGCGGTGCCCACCACGATGCGCTCATACGCTGTCCACACGTCCGCGTCCGCGGCCGCCACCACGGCAGCATGTGGCGCTGGCTCGAGCTGCTGTTCGAACGTTTCAAGACTCGTTGCAGACGTAGACGCCACACTCGTTGTGAGGTCACGAAGTGCCTCGAGCTGGTCTGGAGCGTCGCAAGGAAGCTTCGAAAGACCGATGCCCGAAAGAATTTGACGTCGTTTCGCAACATCAATGCCGGGCACAGTTGAAAGGAAGAGAGCGAGCAAGTCAGTAAGCGTCAGCAAGTCTGCGCCTTGAGGCGAGAATTGCTCATACATGAATGCCATGGAAGAGACGCTTAAGATGCTTGGGTCGAGCTGGCCAAAAGGGCGGGCCAAGGCCGTTGCGAGAGCAATCCACGTCGCAGCGTTGTCAAGTGGTGCAAAGGAATCTCGAAGGCGGGTCACACGAAGAGGTTGTTTTCGCGTCTCGTGTGCCGCTGCCGCGAATTGACGAAACTCCTCGCTCTCTATTGCACTCGATGTACCATCGAGGATGCGCTCCTGAAGATCGGCGTCCCCAAGGCAATAAATGCAAAGAATAATATCGAGATCGACGGCCAAGTGCGCAAAGGGGATCTCGGCCAAGTCGTTTGCATGCAGCTCACCTGACGTTGAAGTTGGGAGCTGCAAGTCGATACCATCTCGTGCCAAGAAGCGCATGGCCTCTAGAAAAGGGCGCGCTTCGAGGCGTGGACCTTGTGCGCGCAAAGCCTGCAAGAGCCTGCGCGCAGGGACCGGGGGGGCTGCATAGCGTAGCATGAAACCGTACCACACCGCGCGAGACCAGCTCGGGCGGGTACGTCGATGATGATGAACGTTGTCATTGTTGTTGTTGTTGTTGTTAGTGGAGCCTGTCTTGAACGCCGAACAACCCGCGAGAAAAAGTTTTCGCAGCAGAAGCGGGCCTCCCAAGTCGTCATCCACTTCCCCTTGGTCCCCATTCTCGACATCGCTTTGCGCTGGTCGAAAATGTCCATGGCAATCTGCTTCGGTCTCAAGATCAAGGCTTTTCCCATGTTCCCCGCTGGCCACCATCGTGCGGACCGTCATGTTCAAATTGTTGCTATTGCTGAGAAGCCTGTTTTCCTCCAACCCCCTCTGCTCGCCTGAACGCCTCGAACGCGCACGTGCGTGAGTGTCGAGCTCTCGACAGACATGTGAAATAAAAGTGTCAAAGTTTCCTTGCGCTGCGGCCCATGCAATACTCGTTTGATCGTGGGGGAGACTGACTCCCGTACGGTCGAGCCATGCTTGGGCATCGGGACCTTCCACAAAGGCGCGGCGGAGCGGGGAGAGCATGAGCTGCTGCAGTCGCGAGCTGGATCGGGGGGTGCGGGATGTATTGGATAACCATGAAGCAGAAGCAGAAGTAGAAGCCGAGTTCGCGGCTTGAGGATGCCTTGACGGAGAGAGGCGCTCTGTGAGGTCAGGGAGGAGGTTGTCCGCGATACAACGGTCCACGAAATCGACAAAGGTGCATCCTAGTCCAAGATCTGGATAGAGCTCGATGAGCGCCGCCGAATTTGCGTCGAGCGCCTCGAGCGTCTCCGCGTCGAGTCGTACCTTTTTTGCCTTGTCAACGTAGAGAAGACGTTGTGCAAATTCAAAGAGGTCATCAGGGATGGACTTTTCCAAGGCATCCGCGGAACGCAGGGCCTGGAGGAGACCGCGGAAGCCACGCGAGGCGTAGCTGCGATGAAGACGGTAGGCATCCCAATAGCAAAAGGATATATTGAGTACACCGACACAATTGAGTGCATGCACAAAGTCTTCGGCATTACGGCACAAGTGAGTTGCAAACTTGACCATCCGGATCAGGCTCTGCAAGCTCGCGACCTTGGACTTGCACGCCGGATAAAGGCGCGAGGCGATGGTGCCCAGAGCCTGGCACCATTCATAGTAAGCGAGCTCCTCGTTGTCGCCAAAGGCGGTGCGGACGAGGCGTTTGGTGAGCGTGCGAGGCAAGCTGTAAGCCAAAAGATGCGCGTAGGTCCCGGTAAAGCTCGCACGGGGCTCTCCTCCCGACGCGGAGCTCGGACGCCCAGTTTCGATGTGTAAGTGTCGCTGCTGCTGCATTTGCAGTGGGTGGTCCTTGCGGCCCCCACCGACCTCGCGCAGTCTTTGTTCGCGGGCCTTGGACCAGCTCTGGGAGGTGACGGCGGTGGTGGCGGCCCTGGTTTTTCGAGCGTCGACCTCGGCCTTTGCTTCTAGTGCAATTCCTGTTGCGGGCCCCGTGCCCCGGTCCGCGCTACCGTTGAGATTCTCTGCATCGCCGTCTCCATCGTCCTCGCTCTCGTTGTCGTCCTCGTCGCCGGCCGTCGCCGCCCAGGACCCGCAACTGCACTGCTCGAAGAGGGACTCGAGCGCGTCCCCCTCGCGCTCCAGGAAGGCCTGCATGGGACTCGTTTTCCCGCGGAGGGCGCGAGGCGCGGGGCCGACGGCAACGGCGACGGCAACGGTCCCTGCCCTGCCCTGCCCTATTTGGCGGGGCCCCGGCGCTCTGTCTGCCCCGCGCGCTCGCGGCAGCCCTTGCGGCCCGCCCGCGTCTGCCGGGTTGCAGGCTCGCCGTTTGGAGACACCACTGCAAATGCAGACAGACGCGCGCAACAGTCAGTCAGTCAGTCTGGTCAGTCAGTCAGTCAGTGGCAGTCTCAATCGCGGTTATTTTGTTCAACCATGGCCACAATTCGAGTTGGTTGCAAGCAAGCGCAAGTGGAGTTTCGGACATCGCCCACTTCAAGTTCGACAAGGTATAGACGAGGCGGCCAACCGGTACCGGTCCTGATTCCAGGGATAGAACTGTCAACGCGGCGTTGGGCCTCGAGACAACTTTGCCCATTCTTCGAGCATCGATCGATCTCTGGCACATGTCACACAGAGCTCGCGTATCGCAGCATGCGAGGGACGATGATGACGCTCTCTCTCTTGATGCAGTGCAGAGCAGAGCAGAGCAGAGCAGAGCAGAGCAGAGCAGAGCAGAGCAGAGCAGAGCAGAGCAGAGCAAGAGGAGAAGAAAGAGGACCCACTCCAGCGCAGCCAACACCACGCAGTGCAGACGACGACGGCGGCGCACGCGCCCGGCAGACGAAGCAGAGCCGAGAGCCACAGACGGCACTGGCAGAGTGAGGGACCAGACGCCGCAGAGGCAGGCTGGCGCACTGCCGGCACGGGCGCAACTCGAGGCGCAGCGCGGCGCCATCGAGGCGGCGGCGGCGGCGACGGCGGCACTGCAGCGGCATTGCAAATTGGGGCTCGAGACGCGCGCGCGAGCAGCAGCGGCAGCGGCAGCAGCGGCAGTAGCGGCAGTAGCGGCAGCGGCAGCAGCGGCAGCGGCAGCAGACCTGACTCGCCGTGGGCCAGGGAGGAAAGGAAGAGGCGCAGAGAACGAAGGTTGACTCGCTGGGAGCCACAGAAGTCAAGTTGCGTGCGGGCAGAGCGCGAGAGCCCTGAAGCGGGGCACGCACAGGATGTCAAAGAACGACGGAGGCATCGCGTTTGCGAGCGGACTCTTTGCGGGCTTCACGACGACCGTGGCGCTGCATCCGCTGGACCTCATCAAAACGCGGTTCCAGGTCGACGAGGGCACAATCAAGCATGGGTCTCTGCTGGACCGCTTACGCGCGCGGCTGGACGGCGCCAGCCGCGCCGTCGAAAGCACAATCCTGACATCTCGCAAAATCCATCGTGAAGGCGGCCTTCGTGGACTTTACCGCGGGCTTGTGCCGGCTGTCGTGGGTTCGAGCGCGTCTTGGGGAATTTACTTTTTTCTGTACGAAAAGCTCAAGTCCACGGCGAGCGCATCGCTCGAGAATGGGGAGCGCCTGTCTGCGTGGCAGTATTTGGGCACGAGCGCGGCGGCCGGTGCAATGACCACGCTATGCACCAATCCTGTGTGGCTCGTCAAGACGCGCCTGGAACTGCAGACCCCAGGCAATGAGCCCTATCGCGGCTTCACGCACGCTTTTACCACGATTCTGCGCGAGGAGGGCCTCGCAGGCTTGTATCGTGGTATCGTTCCGGCTCTCATTCTTGTTTCGAATGGTGGCTTTCAGTTCATGGTGTACGAGGAGCTCAAGCACTCGTTGGGAGACCGGACGCTCACAGCAGTGGACTATATGTTGCTTGGGGCGCTATCCAAGTCCGTTGCTTCGACCATCACATATCCGTACCAGGTGGTCAAGAGCCGCATGCAGCAGCATCGATCCACGTACACGAGCACCCTGGGCACTTTTTCGCGCATTATAGAGTCACAGGGCGTCTTTGGTTTGTATCGCGGAATGGTTCCGAATCTCTTGCGGGTCATGCCTTCCTCGGCGATTACCTTCTGTACCTACGAGCTCACCAAGAGAGCCATGCAGGAGCGATCCTCTTCTGAGTCATAGACATGGCTTTTCCTTTTTTTCTTTTTGTTGTAGCCCAGAGGCAATGATGCAGGAGCGAATTTCTCTGTCATAGTAGAATTGGCATTGATGAGCGCTGCACCTTGCCCCATTGCTCATTTGTATGCGTTCGCTGTAGGTAGTCTCGTATTGGATCAGAGGTGGCTCGCAAGAACGTCGTCTTGTACACGCTGGCGGGAGAGATTCCTACTGGATGGGAACTTCTTTTTTTCACAAGGCCACCGCCACCGTCCCCCTCAGAACTAAGAAAGTGCCTGTATAGCTAGCTAGCTACACAAGAGCGAAATGTTTCCGCCACAAAGAGGGAAGAGCTTGGTAGGGATCGAGGCGAGAAAAGGCAAGGCAAGGCAATGCACGACACGAGACGAGGTTCGTGGATTCTTCAATCTTGAACGATGTTGATTAGCGTTCATTAAGTGCGCGCGAACGAGGTAAAACAGAGCCCTGCAGGCTGACTGGGCTCAATCGCGTGTTGAGTCAGTCGGTCAAAGGCTCAAAAATGGTCCAGACTGGCCGAGGTTGATGATGATAACCTTGCAAAAAATCCGTTCCGGTCGAGCGGAGCGAGCATACATTTGTTTAGTAATAGAGTTATTCCTTCCTTCCTGTCACGGTGAATCCATGACGCGCAAAATTCGCGACAATAC
>BGKB01000296.1:0-37908 GCA_003116975.1 Aurantiochytrium sp. KH105 | reverse complement strand
GGAGGTCCGCCATGGCTCGCCCATTGTCCAGCTCAAGGCTTACCTTCCCGTCTCGGAGTCCTTCGGCTTCACCGGCGCCCTCCGCGCCGCCACCGGTGGCAAGGCCTTCCCCCAGAACAGCTTCTCGCACTGGCAGGCTCTCAACTCGGACCCCATGACCCCGGGCTCCAAGTGCAATGAGGTCGTCCTCGGCATCCGCCAGCGCAAGGGCCTCAAGGAGGAGATCCCGACCTACGACAAGTTCTACGACAAGCTCTAAATTTGGAATAATCAAATTTCATGCTGCATTCACATCCCATCGTCATGTGATCCCTACTTCTTGTCTTGGTTGCTGTTCCCATGGTTGTTGTCGACCTACCAGAGTACGGACCTCACGTCCGTCAATCAATCAATCACAGTCAATCAATCTCTCAGTCTTTGTCAGGGCAGTCACTTATTTAGTAGTTTTTGAACAAAGCACGTGTACTGGGGACAACGCAGGCGCCAAGCGGGAACGCCGGCCTTCGCGTCGCGCTGCGTCGTGTTGTGCCACGCCACATCCCGTCGTCGTCTCGCCTCGCCTCGCCTCGCCTCGCCTCGCCTCACCTCGCCTCGCCTTGGCCGCGAGCGTACGCAAAATATAGAAAGAAAGAATGGCAGAATGCAGCACGTGGAATGGTGAGGCCTGCGCCTGCTTTGCGGCCAACCTTGGGCGCTCCTGCAGCTACTGCGCGACATCTATGGAGTGCATGGACGCGGCGGACGTGGACGAGAACTGCCTTCAAGCCGCCGCAAAGCGTCGCGAAGCTGCCGTGGCATGTGGCAGCGAAGCCCAAGATACAAACCTCGCGAGCGAGCCAAGCCAGTTGGTCAGCGCTTCTGGCGTGCCTTGGTCCGGTGAGGAGGTGAGCGTAGACCTGGGCACCGTGTTTGCTGTCGAATATGTTTCTGTTGAGCTCGCTCAAACGATCACGGACCAGAACGATCTTGATTTGCGATTAAGCGTCTGGCCTTCAACCTCGGAGAATGCGGCCGCCGTCAGCCGGCCTTGCACATCAGCTGGCACCTGCACTTGGACGCTTCCCATGCCAGTGCTCCAAAACCTCACACTATCTTCAGGCATTGAAGGTCAGTCTGTGGACCTGCAGGGTTTGGTCATCCGGCTTGGCGCCTTTGCCCCTGTCGATGGCGGCCTCGGCTACACGGACGTTTGGTCTGAATGCTCCACAGGCTGCGGGAATGGCACGCAATATCGACCGAGCCATTGCTCGTCTCCCGAACCAGCGTATGGCGGCTTGCCATGCTACGCCCCTGATTCGGAGACCGTAATTGTTTCGGGCAATATTTCGCGGACGTGCTACGAAACCTGGGCTTGCGGGACAGACTGGCAGGTCGTCCTTATTGTTGGCTGGTGGCAGGCATTGCTTCTCTTTGTCTTCGTCTCGCGCAAGATTTTTCAGGCCATTCGCGATCGTCGTCAGTCTGCGCTCGCAGCTGCCAAGTTGCGGCGACGACGATTTTCGTCCGACTTTGACGATATTGGCGGACCCATCGGAAGCGACGGCAGAGTAGCTAATGGTGATGACGACGACAATGATGACGACGACAATGACGGCGATGTAAACGGCGGGCATAGTCGAGTGCCCAACGCTCGCGAGACCACCGATCCAGAACGAAACTATAGAGTACAAAGGAATGTGGAGGGAGAGGAGGCTGGTGAGCATTTGACGCTCGCATGAGCACATCACCGAAACAACGGTGTGGAGATCGCGCACACCATTGACGCGAGGCCAAGGTTGGCTCGCCCAACGGCACAATGTGACCGCGCGTGATTTGGTTGGTTTGTTTGATCGAGAGAATGCGAATGGTTTTCTTTTTTTCTTTTTCCAATTTTTTTCTATACTTTTCCTTTCTAATTTTAATTTTGCTTGGCAGCTTCTTTCTTCTCAAGTGCGACGGCGCGGATGAGCGAGCGCTTACCGGTGATGTTGCAGAGCATAATATCATCCTGATACAAGGGGATTCGCTGCCGGAGCTCGACGTTTTCAGGAAGCGTGAGGTCACTAAACCACATGCGTTCGCCCACATCGAGATTGCGCACAGACACCTCCAGGGCGTGCGGGATGACCTCGCCCGTGACCTTGACGCAGAGCATGCTCGTGACTTCGTTCAGGAAACCGCCTCGTTTGATGCCGGCGCAGACCTCCTGATCCGTGTAATCGATGGGCATGTACACCTTGGCGCCCTTTTCTGGGTTATAGCGCATGAACGTGAGGCTCGTGATCTTTTGTGAGACAGTGCCGACCTGGACTGTCCGTGGCAGAACGAGCTCGGTGGTGCCGTCCTCGAGCTCGAGCTTGTGGAGCGTGGCCTCCATACTGAGGCCTCGCTTGTCCATTCGTTTCTCCAGTTCCATGTAAGGAGTCATCAGCAATCTGTTCTCGTTGTTGCCGTTGGCGTCCTTGCCCTGCAGGATCGCCGGCACGAAGCCGTCCTTCCTCATTTGCGCCGCGACGTATTTGCCCGTCGTGCGCATATACCTCTCCCGCGAGAACGCCTTGAGCACGGCGGCATTCGACACGGTCGACCACAGCGGGTTCATCCTGCCGGCCGCGCCCCGCCTGCCTTCCGCGCAGACAGACAGACAGACAGCAGGCCCTCCGCCGGCCTCGGCCTGCCTGCGCAAGGCGCCCGCTCGCAGCCACGCGCTCCCGGCCGCCCGCCAGCCAGCCAGCCAGCCAGCCAGCGCGCGGGATGCGCAGCTCGCCGCCCGCTCGCTCGCCGCGCGCGGGGCAGGCCCGCCGCCCGCGCCTCCTCCTCCCGCCGCCGCGCTCCGCCGCCCTGCTCTGCGCTGCTCCGCGCCGCGCCGCGCTCGCTCGCGCTCTGCTCTGCGCTGCTCTGCGCTGCTCTGCGCTGCGCTGCGCTGCTCTTCCTCGCTGCTCTTCCTCGCTGCTCTTCCTCGCTGCTCGCGGCCTCTCTCTCTCCGGGCGCCCTTCTTTCTCTCTCTCGCTCCGGAGGCCGACTTGCGCCGCGCGCGCGCAAGTGGGGAATACGCGCTGCAAGTGGGGAATACGCGCCCGCGCGCGGCGACGCGGCCGACCGGGCTTGCCTTGTGTTGCGCCTGCAGGGCGGGGGGTGGGGGGCGCGGGAGGGAGAGGAGGGGAGATGGCGCTGGGGCTGGCAAGGTGGACGGATGGGCGCGGATGTGCATGCCTGCATTGATTTGTATGAAAGAAGAGGATAGCCAGCAAGGCAAGGATTGATGCGTACTTGATGTATTTTTTATGACTTGTAGTCCTCCTTTTGTTTTTGTCTTGGGGGCCGACGTGGATACGACGCGCTTCACGAGATTAGTCGTACAGAGATTGCCCAAACTTGAGCAAGACGTCACTAAAGATGGGTGCTTCGATAAAGAGGAGTTTCCGCGCAGATTTGGCGTGTTCGGCGCTGAGTGTGTCCAGGGCCTCATCAACCTGAACGGATTCCTCAAGATCCTTACAGGAGGTCGCGTGTCGAATGGCTTCGCGGAGTTCCTCTGCGTGGTTCGACACACCGTTGAGCTCATCCTCCTCGTCATCCTCCAACCAGTCTTCTATCTCGACCTCACCATCCTCACCATCCTCACCACCCTCGTCCACGGCCCATAGCGGCTCTCCGACATGCAAAAGCAGACGGCGGAGAATCTGCGGGATCAGCGGAGCGCGAAACGGCGAGTAGGCCATCGCACCAGCCAAGAGCTCGCCTTGCTCAGCGCCTTGCAAGGTCTCGGGGTTCTTCTCGGCTTTTGCGATGAAATCCTCGAATAAATCTCCCACGGTCTTCCAAACTGCGGCGTCGCGCTCAGGATCAACGCAAAAACCGCGCTTCGCGAGATTCCACAACACTGCAGCACCAGCCGCCGTGCTCGAGTTTATGCAGCGGAAGTTGCCAGTACCTTTGTTCGCCCCTCCACCGTGCAGAACCTTTGCGAGAGCGCATGCGCCCCTTGATGTGTTCGATAAGCTTGCCATGAACTCATCGTACAAATATGTACCGTCGGGCCCGCGAAAATCCCAGCGGAGCACCAGCGAGTTTGCCAGAAACTCCATTTGCTCATCGGTGATATCCATCGCTTGAGTTACCAGATCCTTCAATACCTCAAAAGATGGATCCACGTAGAATTTGATGCCTTTCGAGAGCTGTGTCGGATTGCGAAGAAAGAAGTCGCCAGAGAACTCAGTAACATCTTTTTCTTGCTTGGACTGGCTCGAGCCACTGATCTTTTGCGGAATCTTCTTCCATACATTGGCAAATTGAGGCGGGCTCTTCATGTTTGGGCTCGCTCCGTACTCGAGCGCAGCGCACGTGGGCCAAGATTCCATCTTCTTGCGCCATTGCGAATCAACCCCAGGAGGGGGCGCCAGCATGTTGGCCGAAGGCATAGACATATTACACGGGAGCCTCGCAACATCCTCGCCCCAGAAACCAACCATAAATGTAAGACGCGTCAGGCCATTCGATGCGCCGCCGACACGGGGAACCACGCCGTGCAAAAGTTGACCGTCAAAGACCACAAGTCGATTTTCATTCGGGTGAACAAGCCAACCCTGGGTGGATGCCAGATCTTCAGCATTTGCATAGGTGCGGTCCATGATCAACGTTGGGGTGCCAGCGCCAGCTTCGACGTAGAATACCGTGCTGTAAATGGGGTGGTGGAGACCGCGCCCGGTCTTGAGCCGATGCTCATCGGTGTCCCAGTGAAGCTGATGTCCACTCATTGCGTCCCGTCGGTGGACCCACCACTCTGCGTATCGGACCTTTTCCTCCAAGCCTCGTGGCTCAAGAACTGCCTTGCGCAGAAATGGGTAAATGTGGTTCGCGATCAGAGCCTCGGCGCCAATGGTCGGTGCTGCTCGTAGGTCAAACGAGTGGCTAAAGTAGCCCGTCTCGCCATAGCGATGTGCTGACCAGTACGGCGCATCCGGACCGAATTGAGTAGCGATGCTAGCGAGGAATTCTTCTGGAACCAGCTTATCCATGTAAAAGACTTTCTCTTGCATCGTCGTCCCGGAGCTCGATGTCTCCGTGAAGACCGAGGCGTTCAAGCGCCAAACGAATCCGAGCTTGCCAAGGTGTTTGTCGGCATACTCGGTCTTTCCATTGGCAAGAAGCACGAGCGCAAGCAGGTAACGTGCCTTTGCGCCCTCGCTCTTGTGAGAGGTGACCTTCTTCAGCGCCTGGATTATTTCCGTAGGGTTCATGATGAACTTGTACCGCAATCGCAACTCGATGGCGAGCATCAACGCCTCGGCGCACGTCGGATTCTGCGACAGGGCGTAGTCGCAGTACTTCAGCGCCCGCGTGTAACTTTCAGCCTTGTCGCGCGCCTCGATCGCTCTCGCCTTTTCGACCAGACGCATTTCTTCCCCATCCTCTTCTTGACAGTCCTCCATCTCCTGCTCGTGCTGCAGGTACCACGGCGCAGTCGGGGGAGCGCGGCCCCGGCTCATTTTGCCAGGAGGTCCTTGCGCGGCAGCGACCTCGGGTCGTAATCTGCGAGTTTCTTCTCTCGTGCAGAAGCGCAAACACAGCCCAACTTGCAGTAGTAGTGCGCCAGATAGCGCGAAGGGTTTTTGCCCTCGTCCAGACAAGCCCAGAGGCACCCGTTTCTTCTTAGCACTTGATTGCAAGCACCACGAATGTTGCCTTCGACAGTTGAGCAAAAAGCTCCCGGTGCGCACGAGCCTGAGGGCCGACCTTCTAAGGGCGGGCGACCCTCGCGCCGCGAGCTGGCGCCGAGCAGGGCAGGTCTCGCGCCAGGACGCCGCAGCCCGGTGCGCTCATCGGACGGCAGAGCGACGGATAAACGTGTGGAAAGAGCCCGGACTGTGCGCGAAGCTGCGCTCGGACTGGTCTTCTTTGGCAAATGTCGTCCTCGTCGTCAACGTCGCAGCAGGACCCCGAGGCCCCGCCGCCCCCGCCGCCTCCACTACTGCCGCGAGAGGGCGAAAAATCAGCTGGGATGGGCAGCACTTCCCCAGAGACGTGGATTGCTTTAGAAAAGCAACCTCTTATACTCGTATCCCCGGATGAAGCCCTCGAGATCTGTGACCTGAATGGGGCTGCGCAAAGGCATCTCGCCAAGGTCATGAGTAAACTTGATGCCATTCCAGCTCTGCAGAGAAGGCTCGGTGTTGACAAAACCGCCGAGGCAGACGCATACCTGGCCTTTCTCGGATCAAGTGCGCTGCGCATACTCATGTCAGCCATGAAAGAGAGCATGGACAAGTCCAATAGGTCGCATCTCATCACAGACTGGGAGCTTCACGCCTTTCTCGGACAGGCGCTTTACATTGCAGGGTGCACGAGATACCCAAAGGAGGCCGCACCACAAGCCATGCGGGCAGAAATGGCCAACACTCAAATCTTCCCCACAGATGCCATTCTTGATCCAGCCCGGTTTGACGAGCTTCGGGATCATCTTAGCTCGAGCACGTCAGCGCACGCAAGCTCTGATTCCGAATTCGATGAGGGCCACCAGGCAGAAGGTCTTGACTCGCTCGAAATTGCTGCATTGGACCAAACCATGTCCCTCGTCGTCGACAACCACCTTCGCATTGGCTTCGAGGACAGACACGTGTCAACGTGTCCCTTTCATCATGCTCCAACGCAGAACGGTGCAGACGCTACAAAGTGCATGACAAGCGTTGACGCTCTTCTTGGCCTCAAGCTCGCCAGTGGTCTGAGCACGCAAGATCAACAAGGTGACAACGACGGGCTGATGCACGTGCTAGAACGCGCAAAGAATGTCGCGGGTGGGGATCTCGCCGGCGTCGAACTGTGTCTTGATCATGAGCCTTTGTACGCCAGCTTCTTTTCTGAGTGCGCACGACTCGGCCTCCCTCTTGTTGTCTCGCAGAAAACGGATGCAACGTCCGGGTCATGCCCATTTTCCCTCGAAGAGCACGCGGAAGGAGACACACATGACAACACGAGCTCCGCCTTTGTCGTTGCAGACAGTTCAATCTTTGGGAGTCAGATTTTTTCTGCAAAAACATTGGTTCAAGTGGAAGATGTGGCGGACCCACAAGTTATGCACGCTTTTGCGGTACGCCAACCGACGAGCCATCCTCGCGCTCGCTTGAGTCGCTTCCTTACATTAAATGATGCTGATGCATGGAGGCGTTTTCAAAACACCTTTGTGCTTGAGCCTCTGCGCAGAGCACCCGATGCGCTCACAGAGAGTTGGCTCTTTTACCCTGAGCGAAGCAAATTGCAAGACCTCGACCACGACATAAGTCTGCTTCTCAACGCCAAAGAAACTGCCGAAAACGGCGGAGCCGCAAGACAGAATAGTTTAGGCGACGAGAATGACAATGATGACCATGAAGACATTGACAAGTCGGCCTCCGAGTCCTTTGCGAGCAGCGAGCTTGAAATCGAGAATAGCTTGCGCGAAGATACCGACAGAGCTGATGTGTTTCCGATGCACCGATTTCGGGACGTGGATATTCCGTCAAAGAATGACATAGAACGTGCTTTGGCAGACATGGGAGTCTTTCCCCTATCGGCCGGCAAATACTCTGCAGATTGGCACGTCTTTAATATGCTCATGATTAACGATCGCGCCGCTGTGGCCATCGCCAAGCGCTCTGCCGAATGTCGTCGTCTTGTGTTCCGCAACCCTAGCAAGGTCGCTGAACAGGCGGAAGATGCTTTGGAGAGTCAACTTTGTCGAATCTGGTTCGAGTCCAACGGAGCCTCGTACCAGGCCTCCCCCACAAGTCTTGCGCCAAGCACCATGGAGCAGCTCCGTGGCCAGGATTGGGTTGCAGCAGTCTTTGCGGTTGGTCTGGTGCGTATTGAGGATCGACCGTTCGTAGGTACAAGTGCTGACGGTGTTGTTGTAGTACGCGTGCCTGGCAATGCGGCGCAAGAGATGCGAGTTCTTGCGCCCCTTCGAATTGGCCCGCGGGTAACTCATGACAAGTCAACCTTTGTGGCCGAAAAGTATGGCACATACTTTTCGTGCGTCGCCGGGTCGACAACTTGGTTCGAGGTTGTCCCACTTCGACATCGAAGCGAGCTCTTGCACCAGGCAGTCGTTTATGGCACAACGCATGGCGTATATTACGCGCAATCTGCGCGCGGAACCTGCGCCTACATGGTGCTTGTATTGTTTTCACAAAAGGTACGCGACATGTGGAGCTCGGCGGTCGAGGACATTGGTCGAAGTTTGGTCGATTGGGCATACGCACAAGATCCAGGAGCAGCGGACCCAGCATCAATGCCCAGCGCGTTTGGTAGTGCGAGCCAGGAGATGATCGCGTCAAATTTACCCCTTTGGAACGCGTTTCACAAACAGCGCGCCACGAATGGGATCGTGATGCCTGTGCGTCGCGCAAGCGCTCTCGTGCAATTCAGTTTTGCTGCTTCGTCGCGAGGCGCGCATGTGTATGCCGACTACGCAGATCGTCTCGATCTCCGTCAACTCAAGCTTGGCGAAAGACAGGCATCGGTTCTCGGAATCTTTAGCGACGTTGTGATCAATGCATTTCTTGCATGGCGTATGCGAAAGTTTATCAGAAAGCGAGGTGCCGGAGAAACATGGCTTGACGTCCAACGCGTGCTTGCGCCAGAGCAAGGCGCCGAGGACTTTTCGCTCTTCATTCGAGCCGTCTCCTTTGGATTGATGACACATGCAAGCCGCCTTCGGGACCCCGTTCCACAGCTTCCAGATCTACAAGGGCCCGCGTTTGAGTCGACAATGCCGGATGGCACCGAGGGGAGCTTGCTTTCGGCCGAGGAACACCAGATTTTGCGTATTCCCACGGGCAAACGAGGTGTTTTCAAACTTGCAAACACGATTGAGTGCAGGCGATTGCGTCTGTCATGCAATGCCCACAGACAACAGACGCTCAAAGGAACGCGCAACTGTGTCGTCTGTGGTAAGAATGCTCGAATTTCATGCGAGTTCTGCAATGTTGTCCTCCACGTGCAGCGAAGATCTTCAGTGCAGCAGGAAGATACGTGCTGGGCGCAATGGCACACGAATCGAACGCTATCGCGCGAGCCGCCTCTCTGGGGGAAGAATGGGGTACACTCCCACGAGCAGCCTAGCGTGGACAATGCTTTTGCTGCGCCGTCTCTTGCCTTTGCCGAAGGAGGCGATGACGTTGCGCAGGGTCCAAATTGGCTCTCTGCGGAGGAACACGAAGCACTGCGTCTCCCTACGGGAAAACGCAACGTGATAAAAATCGCGAATACGCATGAATGCAAGCGTCTGCGCCTCTCCTCGAATGCACATCGACAGCGCACGCTCAAGGATACGCGCTTTTGCGTCGTCTGCGGCACGAATGCCCGAATTGCGTGCAAGTTTTGCAACGTCGTGCTTCATGTGCAACGCCGTTCGTCGGTGAATCAGGTCGATACGTGCTGGTCACAGTGGCACAATGATGCAATCGTGAAACGGCGCGAGCTAGCGCGAAAGTCTCGCCCTGCACCATCTGATGCTGCTGCCGAGACCCCCAAAACTAAGATATTCTCTGATCATTTGTTGCACAAGTAGAACAAAAAGAAGTTATAAATTATCGCGAAAGCGTGATCTTCGACTCATGGTGCCCACTACGACACGCAAGAGCTCTCTTCCGGCAATGGGTGCTAGCTGAAAGCAACGATAGCCCACTCATAAAAGGAATCATGAAGGGGGAGGAGAAATCATCACATGAACAAATACTACAAATGTGCCCATTAAAATTCGAATCATACAAATGTGGATGCGAGTCGAGCGCAAGGCGCACGAGTGGCGCGGCGCTCCAGAACCAGGACAAGTGCCGGGAGAGGAGGACCACGGCGAGGACAGCATGCCGCGCGCGAGACGAGCAGGAGGCGCAGAGGCGGGCGACGCCGACTCTGCTGACCTCGATGCGCTGCGGCGCAAGATGCAGGCCGCTGCTGCCCGGAGGCGAGCAGCTCTCGAGAGGGACGAGAACGCGGACGAAGACGACGACGAGGAGGAGGAAAGCGACGACGAGAACGACAGCGACGACGAAGACGACGACGGCGACAGCGAGTCCGAAGATGAGCTGGTGAAGATGCGCAGAGAACGAAGAATCGCGGAAGCCAAAATGAAGGCTTCGGGCGCCGACGAGAATGGCGCGAGCAGCGACGATGAGGGCGAGAGCTCCGAGAGCGAGGACGAGCTTGTGAAATTGCGTCGCGCTCAAAAGGCAGAAGATGGCCGGCGGGGGATGCCCGCTGCTTCGAGCTCTGATGATGATGATGATGATGATGATGATGATGATGATGACGCTGATGACACGCGTGCAGCACGCGCCCTCGAGGAGGCCTCATCTAGCTCGGATTCTGAGGATGAGGATCAGCAGACCAAAGACAAGAATGACGGCGACGAAGAAGAGGAGGAGGAAGAGGATGAAGTAGGTGACGCGGAGCAGAATTTAATGCACCAGCTTCGAGAGACACTGCGAGAGATGCCGATGCAGCAGCTCGCAAAGTTGAAAAAGGAGGGCTTGAACGGCAAGCCATTGCACAAGGCTCTCGAGCTTCCCGGACCCGAATATATTAACGCATGGCTCGACGGTTCGCTTGATTTGGACGCCGTTGCGGAAAACGCAGGCGCAGCAGCCGAAAGCAAGTCATCCGCGGATGCCACCGGCAAGAAACGGAAGCGTGATGCGCCAATTGAAGTGCCGGCGACGAAGCAAGTGTCGCGCTTCCGCACGGTGGTCAAGGCCCCGAAACGGGAGAGAAGAGACCCTCGCTTCATGGACACGGGGAACGAGCGGGACCCACGACGCGCCGAAAAACGGTATGCCTTTCTCTCTGAAGCCCGCGACCAGGAGATTCAGGATTTGCAAGAGGCACTGAAGAAGGACCGTCTGCTGCAGCGCAAGGGACGCAACGCCAAGAAACGAAACCGGCATCGCACGATGGGCGAAGAGGAGCGGCAGGCGGCAATGTCCAAGCTCACGCAGTTGCAACAGGATCGGGCTCGTCACGAGCGCGAATCGATGCGCAGGGATATCAAGATGGACCTCAAGCGGAAGGAGCGCGAAAAGGTTGCCGCTGGCAAGAAGGCGTACTTTCCGAAGGAGTCAGAGCTGCGCAAGCTCGAGTTGCAAAAGCGTTACGAGGTTCTGCAGGACAAGGGCAAGCTGGACAAGTTTTTGGAGAAGCGTCGCAAAAAGCTTGCAGCCAAGGATCGCAAGATCTTGCCGACGGCGCGACCGCCTCTGGGTCGCTGAGATTAGCTGGGGTCCTCGTCTGCTGCTGTATGGAACCAATAGAAAACAAATTCAAAGGAAGCAATTTGAAAGAACCGAAACAAAGCAATGATGATGCCAGCTTGCATCAACAAAATGGTCGAGTGCTTTTGTTGATATTCAAGTCGCGGCGGAATCTCGACTTGCTGTTTGAAAAAACGTCATGTTCCCGAGACGGTTGTGGTGGCATGGACGGCCCCCACCAAGAGCGCGCGTAAGGTCGCGGCATGAAGAAGCTTTTCTTCACACCGGATCAGGACTCGATGGGCAAAACCCTTGAACAAAAACAGTCAAGACAACACCGAAAGTGCTGCTGGAATCACACCCTAATAGAAAAAAAGAAAGAAAAGAAAAAAGAAAATGAGGATCTCTGGAACACCACGTTTATTGTATTGAATTGTATTTCCTTTGATCACACCACCGCATAAGGTTGGTCGGTCCCGCTGTCGATTGTATCATTCGCATGCAAAAGGAAATCAAGTTGCATATCATCAGCGTACAGCGAGCGACCTTTAGTCGCTGGACGAGTCGGATCCCGAGGAGGAATCAGAGTCCGAGTCCGAGTCTGAAGAATCCGAATCGTCCGAGACATCCGCGGATTTTTTCGTCGACTTTGTGGAAGACTTGCTCGCAGATGCCTTGGTTGGCGCAGGACTGACTTCCTTACCTGCCGACCTGGCGGCTTCCTCGCGCGTCGTACCCTGTACGTTGTCCTCGTTCATTTCGGCTTCGCCCTCGTCATCTGCAGCGTCGTCAGCTTCATCATCAGAGGGCTCCGCAAAGGCAACACGCTTTGCCTTTTTACGTTTACTTGCGTCTGCACCGGCACCGGCACCAGCACCCTTGGCAGCAGACGAGGCAGCCCCGGGAGATGAAGAAGCCGCAGCCAATGGTGTAGAGGCGGAAGCGTCAGCCTCGGCAGCCTCCATTGCCTGTTCCTCCTGGGCCATAATCTCTTCCTCAACGTCGTATTGGCCACGCTCAAGGTCGTCGAGCATTTCCTGGCGGTACGCCTGTTCGTCAGAGTTGAACTCGCGTCGCTCGACACGGAGGCGCTTGGCGCGAGAAGCCTTGGTGTCGAAGCGGTCGGTTTGATTTCTTGTGAGCGAGATGAGCGTCGGTTCGAGCTCGACAAAGCGAACTTTGCTATATACTGGCTTTGCGGCCGATGCAGGCGCGGTTGTCGCCTTTTTGTCCCAAACAAAGGCGAATTTCACGCCACCTTCACGGTAGTCATACTGATAGTCGCGGACCCAGCGAAACTGGTTGGATTCGCGATTTGCCGGACGCTCGAGGTCGTCCATCTCCTCGTCCTCGTCTTGGTCATCAGGCGCCGATCTTTTGTTGCCAGCATTGTCTCGGTCCGCGGGGACCAAGAAGGAGATTTGCTCAGGTTCATCATCATGCAGCTGCTCCAAAAGAGCGCGCGAGAGCATCTTGCGCTGGCCCTCGGAATACTGCGCAAGATGTTGTCCGCCCTGTGCTTTGGCCTTGGCCCCTCCAGGTCGATCTTCGAGCGCACTTTCGTCGGAAAAGGAGATGTGATAGACACGCTGGAGGTTGAACTCCATATCGGGCTCGATGTTGAAGATGCGCACGGGCTTGAGGTTCGGATTTGACTGGTGCACGGGAAGAGTGCGGGCCTTGGCGAATTGGTCCTCGATTCGTTCTGTCTTGGGTTTGAGGCTGCGGTTGCCCTCGACCTGTTTTTTCCGCTGCATGAGAGCTGACATGCGCTGATTGTTCTCCTGAAGCATGGACAAGGCGCGATGAGACATTTGAAACTGATTGTTGTCAATGTACTCGGTTTTGCGGAGCCAATGCTTGTTGGCGCGGACTGCCATGGTCTTGTGCGTGTTACGCTGGCTCATGTCATTGCCGATGCGGCGCAGGGGGCCCTCGCCACCGGCGCCGTTGGCACTGGCAAAGTCGTCTTCGGTATCTCGGCGAAGGAGGCGACGATCAGCCGCGCTGAGTTTGACGCCATCGAGCTCGGCGGTGCGCGGGTCCATGAGGTTCACAGCGGGCCCGATGGTGGGCTTGAGATAGATCTTGTGCCTGTAACTCCTCTCCATGGACGAGAAATGGTACTTGAACATAGACTCCACCTGCGACGGAATTTTGAGAAACTTGGGGTCGCACGGCGGCGGTGGCAGCTCATTCCGGTATTTGAGCTCCACGAGGAACTTGCGCTCCTTGCTGCCCTGCCCCTTGCCGCCACCGCCGCCGCCGCGGCCGGCGGGCCCTGCGCTGCGCTCGCCCGCCATCTCCTGTTCTCTCTCCGCCTCCGCCGCGGCGCGCGTCGTCCCTCTCGCCTCGCCGCTCTCTCTCGGGGAGCGGGGGCCGCGCGCGGCCGCGGCCCTGTCCCCGCGCCCGTCTCCGGCGCGGTCGCCGCCGCCGACGCCGTCGCCGTCGCCGTCGCCGTCGCCGTTGCCGCTCAAGCCGAAAAAAGCGCTCTGCGGCGGCGCGATCTGCCATGGCTGCTGCTGCCCGCCTTCCGCTGCGCGCCTCCAGCAAGAGGAGCAAACCCCGGCCAAGGGCGGTATAGCCCGCCGCGCAAGTGAGCTATAGCCCCGCAAGTGCTGCTGCCTGCTTGCCCATGCGCTCGCTGTGCCATCCGAAGGCAGGATCCGCGGCACTCTAGAGTGCCTTTACCCATCGCCTACCCTCTCTTCCGGAGGGCGAGGCGAGGCCGAGGCGCGGCGGCGCATCCGGAGAGACAGACAGACAGACAGACCGCAGCGAGACGAGACCGCGCGCGAGGAGCGGAGCCGCGGCGTGCAGAGAGCAGAGAGGCGCGGCGTGCAGAGAGAGGCGCGGCGGCGAAGCGGCGAAGCGGCGTGCAGAGAGGGGCGCGGCGGGCCCGCCCCCGGAGGCCGCGCGCGGGGCTCGCGGGCGCAGCAGGGGGATGATGCAGGAGGGCCACGGCGGCGGCGAGCTGCGGCACCTGAGCCGCGAGGCGCTGGTGCGGCTGGCGCACCTGGCGGAGCACGCGGAGAGGTGGGAGGACATGGTGAGGTTTGTCAAGCTGCTGGCGCAAAAAGCGCAGCATGACAAGCAGGAGCTGAGCGTGGAAGAGAGAAATCTCCTGAGCGTAGCCTTCAAGCAGCGCGTCGGCGCGCTGCGGCAGAGCTGGCGGACGCTGACGGCGATCGCCCACAACACCTTTGACGTGGCACCGCCGCATGCCGGCATGAACATGGTCAAGGAGCTCCAGGGCGAGGAGCTCAGCGACTACATTAGACAGCTCGAGACGGAACTGGAGGCCGCGTGCGCAGAGGCGCTCACGCTCTTGCGCGAGACGCTCTTGCAACAGGCCGGCGCGCCAGAGTCGCGCGTATTTTGCTATAAGATTATGGGGGACTATTATCGGTATCTGGCTGAATTCACGCGGAACGAGCACCGGCAAAAGGCTTCGGCCGAAGCGCTCAAAGCATATAGCGAGGCTCAAACAATTGCCGAGGAGCTTCCGCCGACCAACACGCTGCGGCTGGGGCTCGCGCTCAATTTGTCTGTGTTTTACCACGAAATCGTACAGGACTACAAACGCGCCAAAGAGATTGCTCAGGTCGCGCTCGATGGAGCAAACAGCGAAATCGACCAGATTCAGGCTTCAGAGGATTACAGGGACGCTTCTCTAATTTTGCAGCTCATCAAGGACAACTTGCAGCTCTGGATCACCGAAGAGGAGGAGCAGCTTGAGCACGTGCAAATGATGGAAGACTGACCAAGTGACTTGACTGATTCGATAGCAATGACCTGGCCCACTCACTCACCTGCGCTTTGTGCATGGTTGACTGTCTTGTGACTTGTCCAAAGCGCGTTCGCTAATGATGATAATTATCCTTTTTTTCACTTTTCGTCTACGTTTTTGGATTGTTCAGTGCAAGTAGATTGTAGTACCTAGGGGGGTGCGCAAGACTTACTTGCTGTTTTGGCAATTTTGCCTTGTGGAGTTTATGATATGAGGGCTGCCTCGGCGACATGGCGCTTGGCATAGCCCAATCCAAGTGATCTGTACTGTGGCCGGTCGCAATGGTCGGTGCCACGAGTGAGCGGTGTAAGGTCGAGACGAAAAGGTGGGCCGAGCCACATGGCGCGACCCGAGTGATCCTCGATACAGCTGTGCGTGAGCGGATGAAAAAGTATTGAAACTTCGCCGCGATGAATCATGATGAACGACATGACTGCCGCAAGGTGCTCGTCAGGAACCCAAATCTCGTATTGCCCGACGGGATGGGGTCCAATGGGTCCATCGTCGATTGGCCAGATCTCTGACTCGTTGAGTCCGGGAATCATTGCCGCAGTGACCCCCGGGAGAACACAAACGAAATCGCCGCGGGCCACCGCGTCAATTAGCTCACGCCGAAGTCGCATGGCGTCCGCCTTGGCCTGGGGATTATGCTCGAAAAAGTACGCATGAAAGTGGAACTCAAGAATAGTCTCCACATCAAAGGTTTCTGCAAAGTGATCCTGGCCAGGAATGGGCGTCTTGGTGGCGTGAGAGGTGGCGTACCGTGCTCCACCTTGCGGGTACCAGGCCGGCGAACTCTTTCCTGCCCGTGGGTCCGAACCCGCCGTATCTGCGACAGCTGCTGCTGCTGCTGCCAGAGCCTGCGCGTTCTCTAGCGCTAATCCCAGCGCCAGCGCCAAGCTCAGCGCCAGCCTTGCAATCCCACGCATGGATGGCTTCCAGGTGTGCAAGTATCCAGGCCGTCTATCGCTCTGCTCTGTCCGCGCTGGTCTGCGCTGTGCAAAATCGCCGTATACTACACGACTGTCAACGGGCTCGGAACGGGCCGTGCACAACTTCTTCTTATCTTCTTTCGTCTCCTTCTAATCTTCTTCTTCTTCTTCGTCTCCTTCTTCTTACGCAGTGGTGCGGTGCAACTTGAAAGCGAGGAAGCAGAGCACAAACAATCAGCGCCGGCGAGGGTCTGGAGTTCACGCCTGGCGTCGGCGGCGGCAACTGCAGCAACAGCAACAGCAGCTCCTGCAGCAGTGGCCGCGGTCGCAAAACGAAGCGCAGGTGCTTGTTAATCATCGGTTGCAGCTACTCCAGAATTAGAGCGCGAGTTGGTCAACATGAGCACCCTTGAGGCGAACGAGGGCAACGAAGACCTTGGCGCAGGCCAGCAAGAGGAGCAGCAGCAGCAGGAGGAGGAGCAGGCTCGTTCAAATGAAGACCTTGAAGGCGGAATCTCGCAAGCCCGCGACGATGAAGACGAGGAGGCGAAGATGACGCTAGAAATTGCACTGGAACGTGGACTCAAGTGGAGAAACGTGCACCCTCGCGATGTGTTCGCGCTCGATCATGGCGGCAGCTTTGTGATCTCGCAAGGGTCTGTTGTAGGGTTCAAAGGTGATGCCATTGTCAACGCTGCAAATACGGGCTGTCTTGGGGGAGGCGGGGTAGATGGAGCGATTTCCAGAGCAGGCGGCGCCGCACTTCAAAATGCGAGGCTAGCACTTCCTATTCTCCCAGGAGGATCATCGAAACGTTGCGCGGTTGGAGACGCCGTCATAACCGTGGGGGGCAACTTGAATGCTCGTTATTGCATCCATGCCGTGGGGCCCATGTACATGTCGAGCGGGAACTTGGAGGAGGGGGACCGCAAGCTTCGCTCGGCATACGCGGCGGCAATGACCCGCGCTCAGGAGAAAAGTCTCAAGACCATCGCCTTTAGTCTTATTTCAGCTGGTATCTTTCGCGGAGAGCAATCGCTCGAGCGTGTTCTTGAGGTCGGCGCGCAGGCAATTCGGGATGCTTCGTACGAAGGACTTGAGGAAGTTCATATGTGTGCATTTCTGGACGAGGAGCTTGAAGCTGCCATCCAAGCGGCAGAATTTGTTTTTGCAGAGAAAAATGTGCGCGATGACGAACATGAAGCAAGCGAGGATAACGCAAGCGAAAAGTAAAAATGCGGCAGCAAACGAAACAAGGCGAATCGTTCGGTGCGTTGTGGCGCGCGCGCGAGAAGACAGTTCGCAAACATTTACACTTTTGACGCGAGACAAACCTGCAACTTTTCGTTTGCGACATTTCTTAGAAATACACAAGAGAACTTGCAACGTGAATGCGTTTAGAAAGTCATTTTGCAATGGGAAAGAAGGAGCAAGCTTCCGTCGCAGGAGTCGCATCGATCGTAGTTCTTGCGAGCGGGCTAGGAACAATCAGAAAATGTTGAAGAGAGAGAGAGAGAGAGAGAGAGAGAGAAAAGAAAGAAATAAATAAATACATATTCGAAGTGTTGACAGCAAAATTCACATCTTGACATTGTCCCTTGTGAAAAGGCGTCATATGCGCGCATTGTGTCAAATGTCCAAGTGACGAAAAGAAAGAACAAGAAAGGCAGTCATGGAAAACATTCCAACAATGTACTGTCCCATAATAACGAGAGCGAGAGCATCAGCAGCATCTGGCTGCTTCGACATGGTCAGCAAAACAACGGAATTGTTGGAAGTTGGCGTACAGACAGACATGAACATGACAGCCATCATGAGAGAGTTCTCGGTATCTGCAAAGAGACGTGGCTGCAGCCACGAAAGAAAACCAAACGATGCCAGTGGCAGCAAAACCATCCTCCCTAGTAAAAGGACGGCGAGCGCGCGAGCGGGAATAATAGAGAAGAGCGGCGGCCTGCTCTCATCCTTTGGCTCGAAAAAGCTCAACCCGAGACTACCTGAGACAACCAAATTTAGACTCGGGACCATTGCAAAGCTCATGGTGATTAGTGCGCTTGTTGCGGGCTGCAAAATGGACGCTTTTCCGAACACCGCGCTACGTAGCACTGGTACGAGTGCTATGGGTATTGCCACAAGTTGGGCAAGTGTTGGTGGTCGCAGCAGGACGCGCTTGCAGGTCGTTGCGCATTTTTTGAGAAAACTTGTCTCTCTTGGCGCTGTGGGCTCTTGTGATTCATCAAGAATGCTGTTCTGGTCATCATCACAGTCGGAACCATCAAGATCTTTTTCCAGGACAGCCAAATTCTCATGAAGATTTCCTCTTCTGTTGACCTTTGAGGAGTCGAGGTCGGCCTCGGGAGGCGTATTCCTATGCCCTTGGTCGTCTGCCTCTGCATCCGCAGCAGCCTGGACATTGGCACCTCGGCTTGTGCTCTTTGCCTGATCGGCAAGGGAAAATTCCTCCAGGTCCTCCTCGCATGCGACGCGCGTGTATGCTGCTTTTGATCCGTTTGCACGATTGTTGACAGTTTGAGAGGTGAGTTCAATTCCAGCAGGTGCCGCTGCGTCGTGCTGAGCGACCATTTCCGGGCCAATGATCCAAAATGAAAGAGTGACAAGCTGACCTGCAAAGAACAGAAAAAGCTCGCCTTGTGCGAGACACTCATTTGCATCGAGAGCGACACCATCTTCGACAAAGGTGACCTGCTGGCATATTTCGCGCACGAAAATAAGTGGGATAGCGACCATGTTGGGAAAAGAGACAGTGAGCGTAAACCAAGGTCGAAACCAGTCTGGCGACCCAGACAATGGCAAAAGGAGAGTGTACGCTACGAGCAAATTCGCCAAGATCATCAAGAGATATACGACTGGCAAAAGCCACATCTCACGCAAGAGCTCCATGGTCATGATCCCGCCCATGCGCACAAAGATGGACGCTGGCAGCAGAAAGTTCTGCACGAGGCTCGACAGACCCGAGATGACATCGCGCGTCAGGATTCCTGCGCGCACCAGCGCCACCCCGAATGCTTGCACAACAAAGACAGTCGCGACTGCGCGCAGCGTCACCAAGACAAGCTGCATGCCGCAGCAATGAATGACCTCCACCCCTTGGGTAAGTCCAAGCTTCGCTGGACAACTCCTATACGTCGCCTTGCGTGCAGCTCTCATGCACCCCAGCCCACGTGCTTGGACGCGGCCGGACGCACGCGTCCGCGTCCCCTCGCTTGTGTGCGTGGATGGGTGGATAGTTTGCCTCCAGTTTAGCAAGGCAGCTGTAGGCTCTGTAGGCAGAGCTGCTTGCAGGGCTGGAGGGGAAAAAAAAGACCAAAGTCTTGCGCCTTCTTTCATCATCATTACCGCTACCGCCGTCAAGTTTAGGATTGTACAATCTTTGACGCGCTCGTTCATCGATTTTGCCATCAATACTGTTAGGTATCGCAGGAAATCCAAAATGGAACTTCTCAGGCTTGGGAAGTCCTCAAAAGAGGGCTAATACTGCGACGCATGCAGTGGGCTGGAGGAGGCTGTGTGGAGTCTGCAAATTTTCGCATTCTGTTCGTGACAATGTACTAGATTTATAATAATAAAATTGAGGCAAAAATAGATTGTACAAGGTGTTGAAGGAGGGCCGCTGTTCTTCGATGAGATTAGCACGGGGCGATGGCGGCGAAAGAATGAGCGTCGTCGTCGTCGTCGTCATCATTGTCGTCTTCCTCCTCATCGTCGCTGCTGCCAAAGTCCCAAGCAGAGGTGTCTTCTTCTTTTTCTGCTGTTGCTGCTGTTGTTTCTGCTTGTTCTTGCAGGCAGGGTTCCTCGTCGCGCACTGGGCACGAAGTAGGCTCTGGTTGCTGATGAAGCGAAAATTGGCTATTGTCAAAAGTGGATGCGGTCGATATGGTCAGGTTCCGCTGCGACTGTTGCTGTTTCTTATGGCTCAAAGAGCGTCCATGGCGCAGATTGGACATCTTCCGGCTGACTCCGCGCACGAGCTTGGCACGAGCCGACTTTGTCTTGCGGATTTCCGGTCTGGAGATTGGTTGTGACGATCCAGCATCTGTCGTTCGCGTTTCGAAAGTCTCGTGCTGTTCTTCGTCCGTGTCCAAGGACACGCGGACGGTCCCAGACCACTCGGCAAGAGCAAGACGCAGACTCTTTGAGCGCGAGGGTGATTTTGCTTTTGTTGCCTTGTGAGCAGCAGGAGCAGCAGCAGCCGCATCGTTGTTATCGTCATTGTCGTCGGCCATGCCAACACCGACGGTGTCGGACCACTCTGCGAAGGCGAGACGAACATTGCGCATGGGGCCAGACGATTTGGTGCTGGTATGTTTGTTGACGGGTGGTCTTTGCGTGGATGTGGTGTATACAAAGTCATCAATGGTGCTCGCGTCGCTGGATCCGCATGAGCTCACGCTAGAGATAGTGCTAATGCTGCTGGTGCTGTAGCCACTACTCCTGCACGTCTTGGGAATGTCAACGTCGAGTTCGTCCTCGTCGTTGCCGATGCCGACCACGCCGGACCATTCTGCCAAAGCGAGTCTCGCGCTCCTTGCGTTGCCCAGAAGAGAGCCTTTGCGACGAATGACGGACTTGTGTTCCGCGTACGTGTTGGTTTTGGACGGCACGTCATTTGCGTTGTCGCTGGAGCTGGCGACGCCGACGGTGCCGGACCACTCTTTCACGGCAAGCCTCGCTTTCTCTGCACGTGCGCGCGCCGCGTTTTTGCATGGCGCGGGGGGTCTGGCGTTCATTTTCTTTTTCCTTGGCGCATTATTCACGTGGGCCTGGCTCGTCTCCACGCCGACGGTGCCCGACCATTCCGCAATGGCGTTGCGCATACCTGCCGTGTTGGTGATCATTTTCTGCACCTTGTGCTTGCTGCTGCTGCTGCTGTTGCTAGCTAATTTCTTCTTTGTGGTCTCGCCTCCTGTCGAGTGGAGCAAAGCACGTGGCCCTTGCCTTTGCTTTTTGCTCGTCGGCCAGGTCTCCGTCTGCGTTTGGGTTTTACTGCTCGTGCGATCGACGCCGCCGCCGCTGCTGCGCCCTGGACACTCTATCACACCATAATGAAAGAGGGGCTTGACGATGGACTGTAACCAGTGACCAGACTGGACTCGTTCTCCTTTCCTCCCTCTCTCCCTCCCGAGCAGTCCAGAGCGGATCCGCAGCGGCGGCGCGACGCGGGTCGGCCGGAGCGAGGTCGCGACAGCGAGCCTGCGTGGCGCTCGGAGGGAGGGAGAGGGGGGAGGAATCGAGCGGCAGGGCGCCCGAGGTATCGCTTTCTCTCCGGGTCGAGTCGAGTCGAGTCGAGTCGAGTCCGCTCGCTCGCTCGATGCATACAGACATACCTCCTGCCCGTATGATACCGCTCAGTGAAATGGAGTGGGGTGAAATGAGATGAGGCCAAGTTCCAGCTCGCCAGGCCGGCCTGGCGAGGCAGGCCCACGGGGCGCGCAGCCCCGTTCCGGCACGCTTGGGCGGCGGCGGCACGCGGCGGACAGCGGCGCGAGGGAGAAGGGAGGGACTGGGCCGGAGGGAGGGAGGCGCGGTTTGGAGGCGCGAGGGAGGGAGGGGTTGCGGCGGCGGGCGTGAAAGCCGCAGCCGAGTGACTACGAGATCCGGCGGCTGAATTGGATGCCGGACTTCCTTCCGCGCCCGCTGCGCCTCTGGCGACTGCCTGAGCTGCGTGCGTGGCGGTAGGGCGCGGCTGTGTGGGGGGTCTGCGGGGCCGGGTCGCCCGCAGTCGGCGCGCCTCCGCAGGAGGTGGCGAAAAGAAGAAAAAGCGGAAGGAAGGAAGAATGGAAAGGAGGGAGGAAGGAGGAGGAGGCTCTGCTCATTCCTTTCGTTCTGCGCTGCTCAACTCGGCGTGCTCATCCTCGCCTGCGCCGCTTGAAGCCTCTGCCTCTGCGCCGCTCCGGCGTCTCGCTTCGCTTCGCTTCGCGTCGCAAATCGTCGCGTCCATGCCTGGACTGGACCGGGCGCGGCAGGACTGGCCGGCGTCGGGCGGAGTCAAGTCTCGCCGCGCCGTTTGAACCGCGCCGCGTCGCGGACCCGCCGCCGGCGAGCAGGGCTTCTTTCCTTTTTCTTTGTGGCGCTGTCCGAGCAAGTTGTCTCGTCTGCGGCATAGCCTACTGCAGTCTGTCAGTCAGTCAGTCAGTCTGTCAGACAGGCAGTCAGTCGCCCGCCCTTTGCTGCGCGTGGCGGCGCGGGCGGAGGCCGATGCGGAGTCGGGGCACCGCCGGAAGAGGCGCGTCCAAACAACGGGTTGTTGGCGCGGCACCCCCCAGCTCGGCCGGCCGGCCGTCCGCCACCGCTTCGCCTAGCCGGCGCCTAGCCCCCCTCCCTCCGTATCCTCTCCTCTCCTCCCCTCCCGCAAACGTGAACTTCGGTAACGCACATGCTCGCAGCGCAGCTGCACAAGACACCAAAATAACCGCGCGGCACGGACTGACGTGACTGACGACGGAGAGACCCGGCGCCGGCCCACGCCCGCCGCGACCAGTGCACCTGCAGCTGCAGCAGCAGATGGCAGCTGCTCTGGCCGGCACGTACGCGCGTACGTGCGTATGCTGCCCGGCGCAGACGCAGGCTGCGGAGAGAGGCGCAGGCGGCGCTCCGTTTTGGGGTCGCCGGCGCGGCCAGCTACAGTCGGGCGGGCCGAGGGCGCGTCATTTGGCGCGGCGGTGCGCTGCAGTGCGCGGGGGCTGGACGGAGGGAGGGAGCGAGAGTAAGGGAACCTCGGCAGGGAGGGGAGAAGGCGCAGAGAGGGCGCGGTCTGCATGGAGCACGCGCGGCGGCGAGGAGGCTCCTTGGCCGCACCGCTGCAGCTGCTGCTGGTTGCAGCCAGCTGGTTTGATTGTTGCTTTTGCTCGAGGGCGGCGACACGGATGACCCGGCAGTGCCGATGCCGGTGCCGGCGGCCAGGGGCTTGCGAAAGGAGGCTTGGGCGGTACGGAATGCGAGCGGCGGCGGCTGCGCGACGCGCTGCGCCATTCCCGCCGCCCGTTGTCGTTACCTGGCGTTATCAGCGGGCCGTGCATCCGACGGTGTGCTGCTGCTGCTACTGGAAAGAAGGTAAAAGCTCGGCTTGAAGGCAAGGCAACGCAAGGCAACGCAAGGCAACGCAACGCAAGAAAGGAAAGGTAGGGTAAGCTGTAACGAGAGTTCCACTTCCCTCCCCTTTCGAGTTCAACTGGCTGGTGTGCGCTGTCTCGTCTCGTCTCGTCTCGCCTCGCTCGCCTTGCCTGCCCTGCTTCTTGCCTATCCGCGCCTCGCCGTGCCGTGTCTGGCTCGCGTTGAGGGCAGGACATGAAATGACGTGACCGGGGCGAGGACCGTGAGCTCGTCAGCCAGGCTGGCTGGGCTGGGCTGGGCCGGGCCGGGCTGGGTGACCGCCGCTGCCGCCTGCGGCTGTCCCAGTGACGTGCCCCCGGGACCTGGGACGCGCCGAGGCCGAAGCCAGGCTTGCTGCTGCAGCAGCAGATGCAGCGCAGCGCAGCGCAGCGCAGCGCAGGGCAGCGCAGCGCGCAGACTGTCCTGTCCGTCGCCGCGGCGCGTTGTCGCGAGCGAGGGAGGGCGGGAAATCAAACAGCGCAGCGCAGCGCAGGCGGTCCGCCACGAGCGCGAGAAGGAGGAGGAGGAGGAGGAGGAGGAGGAGGAGGGGATCCGCTGCGCTGGTACCGCTCCGGGTTCGAGCCCCTGCCGAGCATCTGCGTCGCTTCTGTTGCGGCGCGTTCTTTCCTCCCGTGCTTCCTCCCTCCCTTCGTTCCTTCGCGTCATTCAATCGATCATTCATTCGTTCATTTATTCTTCCCTCCCCGCAAGCAAGCCATGCCACGGTTGGTATAAGTTGTTCCATGTAACGCGCGGCGGGCGGCGGAGCTCCCCATCCTCGCCGCGGCCTCCTCCCGCGGGAGCGTACGCAGAGGCGCAGGCGCATACGGCCGTATCTTGCACTGCTCGGATCCGGCTGCGGGGGCCAGGTGCGAGGACAGAGCCGCAGCCGCCCGCAGCCGCCCCCCGCAGACGGGCGCGCGGGCTCGTCGCGGGACCAGCCTCGGGCTTTCCTTCCTTCTTGATATGTTAAGCTACTGTACGATGGCAGCAGCCACAGGGGCAGACAGACGGACATATTCGTAGACACACGGGGAGTGAAGGTTATGACCAAGCAGCGCAAGAGCGCGAGGCGATGCAACACGATGCGAGGCGCTCCGTACGGCCGCTGGCCGCTGGCGGCGACGCTCTTTGGCGCGGCAAGTCTCGAGGCCCGCCGGCCAGCTGCTGCAGCCACAGCCAGCAGCAGCAGCCTTTGTGGCCGGCCGGCCAGTTAGTTCGTCGGGTGGAGCCTGTCTTCGCGCGGTCACAATCGGGCTCTTTTCACACCAGTCTGCACAGGCCACGGTGGCTGGGCGTATGGAGGGAGGTCGCAAATCGGGCAGACAAACGGAGAGAGGCGGATTCAAAGTGCGCGGTGGCGTTGCAAAGCGCAGCGCAGGTCAGGGCTTCCGCGTCAACGCCATGCGCTGTGACATCCCATCCTGCACCGCGCCGTGCCGTGCCGTACCGTGATGGTGGAGGCGGGGGAGAAAAGGGAGGCACGGTCGGTCCATCCGTCGATCGATCGATCGAACGAACGAACGAACGAACGAACGAACGAACGAACGAACGAACGAACGGACGGGCGGAGAAACGAAACGAACGAGAGCGGCATGGGAAATAACCGACCGCCCGCCCACTCTGCTTCCATTTCGTTCTCTCCTTCCCAACTTGCAAAGAAAGCATCATACAGCGAAGGCAAGCAATCGCAAGTAGGCCTCGCAGCGTGGCACTCTCTCTCGCTCGCTCGCTCGCGCGCGCACGCACGCACGCACGCTCTGCGTGCGCACCGTCAGCCCTGCCTGCCTCCGACGACCACCTCGCGCCGCGGCGAACGCGCTGAGCCGGCTGCCCTTGCGACGAGGTCGTCTCGCCCGCCGCGCTCTGCCGCCTCCTCGGCCGGCGCGGTCATCTCGTCTCATCCCATCCCATCCCATCCCATCCCATCCCATCCCATCTCATCTCATCTCCCCGTCCCTCCCGAGCCGCGCCGCGACATTTTGCGACGGACGAAGCAAAGAGAGGGGAGAGCGAGAGAAGCTGCCGAGGGCGGGGAAGCCGGGCGCAGGAGGCCCTGCCTGCCTGTGGCCCCGGCGGAAAGAGGGAGGAGGGAGGAGGGAGGGAGGGAGGGCGCCGAAGGGCGGGAGAGAATGGCGCGAGCGAGGGCGCGGCAGGGCGGCGCGAAGGGCGCGGAGAGCGCAGTTTCCCGGCGAGGTCCAGGCTCGTGATCGCAGGCGGGCGGGCGGGCGGGCGGGAGGGCGCTGCAACGCTTTTGCTCCGCCAACGCCCGCCGCGCACCGCAGGCGAGAGGAGGAAGGGAAGGCGAGCCTGGACGGAGTCTTTCTTCAACGCAAGCAAGGGCGACGCGGAACGCGACAACTTATGCAAGCGCCACGGAAAACTCGCAAAGAGCTGCAGCTTGAATTTTGAATGATACAAAGAGCTGCAACGCTCAGCCAGACAGATGGCAGATCACCAAGAGTCAAATTCTTTCATTCTCGTGTTATACAGGTTCAAAGAGTCACTTTAGTGACCTTTGACTTGCCAAAGTACCCAGCAAAAGCTAGCCAAAGACCGAGCGCGTGTAGCGAATGCGCAAGTCCTGGGCAATCTCAGCAATCTCGGCGAGCGCAATCGAAAGGTCCTCGCGCGTGTGCGCCGCAGAGACGCAGAAACGCACGCGACTCCCGTACAAAGGCACGATAGGCGCACCTACCACAACCACGGCAAGCCCACGAGCAAGAGCCTCGCGCGAAAAGGCACTGATCTTGGGGTAGTTGAAAAGCATCACAGGTATGATGGGCGAGTCATCGTCCCCGAGAACAGAACATCCGATATCCTTCAAACCGGCGCGAAAGTAGTTTGCGTTGTCTTTGATCGCCTGCAGACGCTCGCGCCCTATATCCGTGCCATCCTCGCCCGAAATGATGCGAAAAGCAGTCAGCACTTGCTCGGCCACCACCGGCGACAAGCTCGACGAGTAGAGCATACCAGCGCACCTGCTGCGCAAATAACCAATCAGCTCGCGAGACCCGGCAATGTAGCCGCCCATGCCGTTGAAACTTTTGGAAAACGTTCCCATGAGAATGTCAACCTCATCGGGACTCACACCCGTGTGCTCGCAGACACCGCGGCCCGTCTTGCCGAGAGCACCAATCGAGTGCGCTTCATCCACATAAGTATAGCACTTGTATTTTTTTGCCACATCCACAATGGCACGCAAATCGCAAATCTCGCCTTCCATACTGTAGATACCCTCAACCGCAATGATGATCTTGTTCCAGGGCTTGTACGGCTCGTCGGCCTCACCTCGTCCCCCAATGATGGCTTCACGCACGATTCGTTCAAGATCGTCGACCCAGTTGTGCTCGAAAGTAAGGACCTTGGCGCCCGAAGCCCGGCTTCCATTAATAATTGAAACGTGATTCAGCTCGTCGCTGATGATCAGCGAGCCGGCGTTGGCAATCGCTGGCAGCACATGATGATTTGTGTTGTATCCCATGCTAAAGACCGTGGCCGCAGGCTTGCCCACAAAGTCGGCGACAACCTGCTCCAGCTCACGATGCACCTTCATGGCCCCGGCGTCACCCTGCGCCGAACACGATGCTGGACCGTACTTGCGCAAAGCACCATGCACGCGCTCCGCGCACAATGTATCCCAGTCGTCAGCAAATCCCATGTAATTGTACGAGCCGAGATTGAGGCAACGCTGCACCTCGCCCGTGGGTTTCAGGCGTATACCATCTTCGTCAAGGGTCTGCTTCATGACGTCGATATAGGTGCCCGGACGCCCTCGGACGGGTCGAAAGAGGCAATCGAGGGCGCGATTGATGACTCGGCGCTTGTTAAAGGAAGACCCATACGGGTCAAGGAGCGGAGCCTCATTCTCATGTTTCGGGAGTAAGTCGTCCCGAAAGCGAGATCGCCCTGTGATCGTGCCGAACTTGTCGCGCAAGCGCCCAAAGAAGAAGATCACGGCGATACCCAGATATGTGGTGATCGCCGTGAAGACGCTCTGGTCCGCGGCATCGCGCGGCAACCTTCTCTTGCTACCAGCTCCCATTGCCGTAGCCTATGTCTTGGTCCCCCTCCCTCCCCCTTCCCCCTGTACTTGCAACCTCTCTCCGCTGCTTCGCCTGCCACGATCGTGCTTTGCCTGCTGCAATTGTGCTTTGCCGCCGCCGCCGGTGCTTTCGGGACGGCTTAGACCTGAACCGTCCGGCTCGCTCACTAGTTCTCTTCTCTTCCCCCGCAAATTCGGTCGTGTTGCCACTCGCGAAAGGGGGTATAATCGGGGGACCCCTCTTCCCTCCCCCGTGAGTTTGTTCTTTTCATGTTGCTTGGTCACGATTGCTATGTTAGGCTTGTTAGAGTAAAACGAAAAGCCATTACGAAGATTATTCTCGGCCTCGCCGAAATCGATGTTGGCGCCACCTATACGAGGTCAGTCATCAGCCCTCAGGCTGGCAGAGCGAGAAGGAAGGGCATGTGGCCTGCGTCAACGCGACGGCGGATATGCCAGAGGAAAGAGGTTGTTGTAGTTGAAGGAAGGAGCAGAAAGAAGAAGAGGATGGGCGAACCTCTCGCGTCATTGATCGTGTTGGTTGGGTTACTTTTAGTGGCACTTGATCATGGCTGCCTGAGAGGATCATAGGGCTCTACTTGTTGATGTGCTGTGCCTTCTTGAGCCAGTTTGTCTTGCATGGTACGGTCTTGAGGTGATGACGAAAGCCTTGGGTGTGGTCTTCCTTTGCTTGGTCCAGCGGCAGCCAAGGACATCAGTAGCGGCAACAGCTTGCAGAGCAGCTCGCAGAGCAGCTCACAATGCAGCTCGCAATGCTGTGAGTAGCTCGCTATATAGCTCCTTTTGTAGGCCGTATTGCAGCTCGCGATCTTGCGCTGCATCTTGCAATGCAGCTCGCAATGTAAGCTCATTTTGTAGCTCTTGTTAAAGCTTGCAATGCAAAGAACGAGAAAGTAAACAGTCTCACTCTCACATCAATATCTTCTTTCTTTTTCGTATTACCGATTCAAGGAGTCACCTAGTCAGGCTAGCCAAAGACCGAGCGCTTGTAGCGAATACCAATATCCCGGGCAATCTCAGCGATCTCGGCGAGCGCAATCGAAAGATCCTCGCGCGTGTGCGCCGCAGAAAGGCAGAAGCGCACGCGACTTCCATACAGTGGCACCGCAGGCGCACCCACCACAACCACGGCAAGCCCACGAGCAAGAGCCTCGCGCGAAAAGGCACTGATCTTTGCATAGTGGAAGAGCATCACAGGTACAACGGGCGAGTCATCGTCCCCGAGAACAGAACATCCGATATCCTTCAAACCGGCACGAAAGTAGTTTGCATTGTCTTTGATCGCCTGTAGACGCTCGCGCCCTATATCCGTGCCATCCTCGCCCGAAATGATGCGAAAAGCAGTCAGCACTTGCTCGGCCACCACCGGCGACAAGCTCGACGAGTAGAGCATACCAGCGCACCTGCTGCGCAAATAACCAATCAGCTCGCGAGACCCGGCAATGTAGCCGCCCATGCCGTTGAAACTTTTGGAAAACGTTCCCATGAGGATGTCAACCTCATCGGGACTCACACCCGTGTGCTCGCAGACGCCGCGGCCCGTCTTGCCGAGAGCACCAATCGAGTGCGCTTCATCCACATAAGTATAGCACTTGTATTTTTTTGCCACATCCACAATGGCACGCAAATCGCAAATCTCGCCCTCCATACTGTAGATGCCCTCGACCGCAATGATGATCTTGTTCCAGGGTTTGTACGGCTCGTCGGCCTCACCTCGTCCCCCAATGATGGCTTTGCGCACTGTGCGCTCAAGATCATCGACATTATTGTGCTTAAATGCAATGACCTTGGCCCCCGAAGCACGACACCCGTTGACAATGGAAACGTGATTCAGCTCGTCGCTGATGATCAGCGAGCCGGCGTTGGCAATCGCTGGCAGCACAAGCTGATTTGTGTTGTATCCCATACTAAAGATGACCGCTGCAGGCTTGCCCACAAAGTCGGCGACAACCTGCTCCAGCTTTCGGTGCACATCCATGGTCCCGGCGTCGCTCTGCGCCGAGCACGAGGCCGGACCATACTTGCGCAAAGCACCATGCACACGCTCTCCGCACGTTGCGTCCCAATCATCTGCGAAACCCAAATAATTATAAGAACCGAGATTGAGGCAAGCTTGCACCTCGCCCGTTGTCTTCAAGCGTATACCATCTTCGTCAAGGGTCTGCTTCATGACGTCGATGTAGGTGCCCGGACGCCCCCGAACAGGCCGAAAAAAACAGTCCTGCACGCGGAATTTGATGCGGCGTGCATAAAAAGCAGCTCCATATGGATCGAGAAGCGGAGCCTCATTGGCGTGCTTCGGGAGCAACTCGTCTCGGAAACGGGATCGCCCTGTGATCGTGCCGAACTTGTCGCGCAAGCGCCCAAAGAAGAAGATCACGGCGATACCCAGATATGTGGTGATTGCCGTAAAGATGCTCTGGTCCTCGGCATCTTGCGGCAGCTCTCGTCCTCCGCCTTTTCCCATGGTTAAACCGAGCGTGTCTGCGCTCCGCGCCTTCTTGTGCTTTGCCTGATCTCGCTCTGCACAAGAAATGGGTTTTGCCTTACCTTGTCTCGATTTCTGCCATAATTGCCAAAGACGGACTTCACGAACGTGTTTGCGGCCGTCTTAAATTCACAGTCGATCACTAGAGAACCTGCGGGAATGCTAGGAATCTGAATAGGTAGGGCCTAATGTAAGGGTGAGGTGAATCAGCGGGGGGCACCCGGGGTACTCGCGGGCCGATTTGTCGACGATCCGGCCCCGCGAAAGTAAATTTCTAAAGTGCACACCACGCACGGTCTTAGGACAATCTCCTACTAGGCCTTACTGTTGCTTTTTATCGCGCGGCTGGAAACCACAAATTCACCAAAAACTTCACAATACAAAAATGCAACTCGGACACTCACAGCACAACCACTAAAAAGTCGTCGCTCCCAATCGGATAAAGCAAAAGTCGTTGAATAAAGCAAAGCAAAGTCAGTTGGATAAAGCAAAGGTAGTAGACGGCGCGTCTTACGTCGCAGGCGTAGGCATGCCTCTTCTCGAAAAGCAGGTGCGATTGCAATGCATGCCGCGACGGGGCCGATCATGGCCTTACCAAGACGCGCGTGATTCTTAGAGGGGCTGCAGCCAAGAATGCCGGGCCGCAAGGTGATGGGCGTGCGCCCATTCTCGCCATTTTCACCATTTCCACCCTCTTCGTGCGTCCGCCCTTTGTGTGGCGTCAAGGGACTTATAGAATAAACTTCGATAAAATACAACAACAAAACGGGAACCACACGACGGACACATGCAATCTTCCTTACCGCAGCCAAGCGATCTTTGCTGGAACTCGTCCTTCGCTGCACTGCCTTTCAGCTCACAGGGCTCTCGCGTCTTTAAAGTATTTCGCTTTCATTCGCAAATATCGCGGCACTGTCAATTTGGCTCTTGCAAAGAGTTCAGATTGATCTTCTGATAGGAAGTCCCTTCACGAGCCATATACGTACGAGCTTGCATCTCACAATATCATCATCCACTTCCATTCGCTGGTATACTTGTGTTTGCTTTTATAAAAATTAGATGTCGAGAGAAACGAGAATGCTCTAGGTTTCAGGTCTTTTTTCAATGGAACAAGACCAGTGCACATTTCTTCGTAACACAGACGATACAATTGGTACTATTTCCCCCTTCCACTCGATTCAATTCACACTTGAGTTGGCGCTTTCAGAGGCCCGACGTGATGTAGCAGTAGGAAACACCGCTCCCGCTACTCAAAGACTATGCGCAATGGACCAGAGTCTCCTCTCCAAAGATCGTCGCTAGCTTTGCTTTTGCCCGTGCAGCGAGCAAGCGTCGCAAAAACAAACGCAAGGCACGCACTTCATTGGCATCGTGGCAACACAAGGGCAGAAAACAGACTGGACATAAAGGGGTGGAAAAATTGCCTCCAAAAGGCCCAAGTTAGGAATAACCGTTGATTCACTGTCAAAGTTTGTCAGACTCGCCACTGCCATCGACCAACAACAAACTCTCGGTGTGCGTGCGGACAAGAGAACGACGTGGCGATGCGCGCGTCGAGGCATGCCGTGGCGTTGCGGCCGCGAGGAGCCACAGCCGACAGCGAGGCTGCCCGCGGCCACCGGTCCCGAAACGTCGCCGCCGAGCTCGACGTCTCGTATTCGAGCAGGCGGAGTGGCGGCAACAACGAGCAGGACTCCTGGGCAGCATCGCGACGCCACGCGCGCCGCGACAGGGCGGTACGAAACGTGACCACCTCCGACGAAGACCTTGGTCTCGACACTCGAAATGATCGACACCGACGACGCTTCTTTGATCGTGCAGGCAACAATGACGATTTGACGAACGACGTCGGCTTTGGTGATCTTGACGATGATAACGTTATCGACGACGATGCACTCGTAAATGGCTTCGACGACGACGACGACGACGACGACGACCACGACAACGAAGATCAGGTCGGTATTTCGCTCAGCAATGTCTCGCACAGGAGCGACGCCTCGCGCAAGAGTTTGCGCACCGCACATAGCGCCAACAAGGAAAGACGCTACAAAGGGACGCCACCTCAAGCGGCATCTCACCTGGTAGAAGAGGTAGCTCTGCGGCTCAAGCAGGCCGAGGTTCGCGTCTTAGACGCCGAGCGGCAAAGTCGTAGACTTGAGCAAGAAGCCGCAAACCTCCGAGCAAGCATTGCCGAGCTACAGCAGACACGCGTCAAGGAATTGCAAACTCGTGCCGACGAAGAGGCGAAGACACAAGCCAAGGTCGACGAGGCCCTCAAGGAACTTGAAACCAGGCAAAAAGAACTTGACAGCGTGCGAGAGGCATGCACCGCAGCACAGGATCGCGTGCGCAAGCTCGAAGCCGAAGGCTCCGACCGGGAACGTCGGCTGGCCAAGGAGCGTGACGAGCTCGAGACGGAGGTCCGTGCCGAGCGCGCCCGCTTTGCCAAACTCAAAGCAGAAACGGAAGAGGCTGAAGCTGCTGCTGCGCGCGAAAAGCGTATCGCAGCTGAAAAATTGGAGGATGCGCGTACAGCTCTCGAAGCCGAGGCCGAGCGCGCGCGCGAGGCGGGTGCTGCACTTCGCAAAGCTAGTCTTGAACATGAAAAAACACAACAAACTCTCGATGCCCTTCGCGAGCAAAAGCGCGATCTCGGCGACGTGGCTGCCGCCGCAAGACGCGCCGAGGCCGAGACAAAAGCCGCCGTGCAAGAGGCCCAGACTCGAGTCGCCCTTGCAGAACGAGCCCAGCAGGATGCCGACGACCGTCGCAAGTACCTCGAGAACCAGCTGGCGCAGTATACGCGCACGCTCCAAGATGCGCGCACAGAGCGCGAGCAGACGCTCCGCCAGCTCGAACGAGTTCGGTCGGAGAATGGCGAGCTCGAGCGCGAACTTGAGCGCCTCAGCGAGTCCAAAGTCGGCCATTTGCAGCAGACAGAAGCACTTCGCCGCCAACTCGAAGAGGCCAAAGACGAGGCGCGAAGGGCCGCAGAGCGTCTTCGCACCGCCGATGCTCGCGCTCGTCAAGAACGCCAACTCGCAGTGGCCAAAGCCGAGCACGAGAACCAGCTACTGCGCCTCGAGCTCGAGCGCACGCGAGCAAACCTGCAGCAAGCAGAGGCTGCAAACGCTGCCACTCAGACTAGTGCGCGAAATGCACGCCTCGAGGTCGAACGTATCTCTCAGGCGCTCCAGCGCGCCAAGGCCACATCGGCATCTCTGGCGCAAGAGCCCCATGAGCGGCAGCGTCTTCAATCCCAACTCCTCGCTCTGCAAAGCGACGTTGACTCCCTCCGAAGCGCAAAGGAGGCTGCCATACAGCGTTCTCAGCAGCTCAAGCGTGAATTGCAACGCAAAGCCGAAGAGGCCCACCGACTTGCTCGCCTTGCGGACGATTTGCAAACGCAGCTTCGCCTTGCTGATCAGGACAAGGACGAGCTTTCGCACCGCCATCGCCAGTCCTTGCAGGCCAAGGAGGCTGAAAACTCCTACGTGTGGCGTAAACTTGAGCAGGCGCTCCGCATGTAAGTCATGAGCCATTGGGGACTTACTGGGCCGTGGCCTGGGACTGGGTTTTTGCCCTTGGCCCATCAACAAAACAAAACACACATTATAACGGCGTCTCTGATGATGATTACTTTGCGCCATGATGCCTTTCACCTTACTTCGCGTCTTAACGCCGTCTCCACTGCCGCCGCTTTCATCGCATGGTCTTGGCATCATAACTAGACGTTGAGAGCGAGCCTCTCCCCAGAAAAGCACTATTTTCTCGGGACCAGTCCCTGGCCGCGCTCAATGGCAAAATCCAAAAGCCAAACAATAAACCAAAAAACATCGGGCTGCATCAGCATCGTCACGAACGGCAGATGCGCGCAAGCTAGCGAGAGAGGAGAGGGCCTCTGTGACGCGCACGCTCAGCGCCTGTGCTAACCTCGCCCGCGTCACTGCACGTGCGACGATGCAGCCAGCCGATCTTTTGGGCGGCGCAATCACCACCACCACTGCTGCCGCCGCTACCGCAAAGGTCAAGGCCGAGCAAGAGGCAGGCTACGAAAAGGAAGAAGAAGAAGAAGGAGAAGGAGAGGAGGAGGAGGAGGAGGAGGAAGCATTCTTTGACGTTGACAAAGTTCAGGGCCACCGCGTTGCTTCGTATGCCATCTTTGCCGACGCGGCAACCGTGTCGCACGCTCGAGCAAATGTCGCAGTCCTCCAGGTACCTCGACTTTCACCTTTGGATGCCTGCCTGCTGAGCGAGGATGGCGAAGCTTCCATTGATCTTACTGGCAACCGGGTCTGGCTAGGCGCACGCATTCTTGCCCAATACTTTGGCTTCGAGGACAAATCGTCGCTTCCGCGTTCTGTGCTCGAGCTTGGGGCTGGTACCGGCTTTGTCGGTCTCGCGCTTGCACTTCTCGGCGCAGAACACGTGCATTGTACAGACGCCGCTCCCGAGATTCTTCAACTTCTGCATCGCAATGTCGCCTTGAACCCAGACGCTGTTTCGCGAACAGTCATCCGCCAGCTTGTTTGGACAGAATCAATAGGCGACAAAGAAGAGGAGGAAGAAGAAAAGGACACAGACACTTATGATCTCGTCGTTGCTGCCGAGTGCGTGTATGATCTTGGCGTCTTGCCGGCCCTTCTCTCGACTGCATTGCGTCACATGCGCCGAACGGCACCCGCTGGACGTTTTCTCATGTGCAATTGCACGAGCAGGCTGCTCATGAGCAGTGCTGCAACGAATGATCTCATTGAAGCCAAGGCAATTGATCTTGGGTTTGCCAAAGTCGAGCGTCTTGCGATATCGCCAGCTTTCCAGCGTGCTGTTGTGCACGGCGCTCCTGAGAACCAACGCAATCAAGTCGCTACGGCCTTGGAGCAGGAGTCCGTCTCCTTTCTCTCTTTCACGGTGTAATTCATACGAAAAACAAAAACATCATTTTGTAAATTTGCTATCAAAAGTAAGGGCCTCTGCACTGCCCGCTTGTTGGCAATACAGCAGTCTGCCTCTTGAATTTCCCAGTGCACTCGCTCACTCTTGCCGTCACGATTTGCATCTCTCGGAAATTTGGGAAGAAAAGGAGAAAAGCATCGGGTTCATGCGCATACAAAGAAGCTACTTTCGGGAACAAGTAGACAAACAGGCACCAGCCCACATTATTCAATTCATGTATGTTTTTGTTTTCTGTTTTTGTTTTTTTACAAATTAGTGCTGTTGCGTTGCTTGATTGTCGTCAGCGTCTGCACCATCGTGTTCGCCCATGTCCTCAACGCCATCTTCGGCTTCATCGTCCACGGCTGGAGCTCTAAAGCTCAAGCGAGCGGCAACAAAGGCACGTACGGCCGCCATCTTCCGGGCTGCAGCCTGCCACGCCGCACCCGGGCCCCTTGACAGAGCATCCCAAACCTTGTCCCTAAAAATGACAAAGGCCTCGACGAGCCAGCGCGCAAACTTGCGCTCGTCCACGCCCGACAACAGACGAGCGCTGTCCGCCCAGCTTGGCAAGGCTTCTTCACCTTCTGCAAAGTAAATTTCTGCACGACGGCCAATCAAATACGTAGAGGTCATTGACATGGACGTCATCGAGAGCGCTGCCATTGCGGGACCAATATACGGTACAAGACTCACAAGCAGATTCGAGTGCGCAGCCGCACGCTCCGAGAGCGCAACGACCGCCTGCTGCGAGGCAGATTGCACAGCAGTGTTGGCAACTTGCGTAGAAGCCTGCGACATTCCCGTGAGTAGTTGCAAGACCCGATTTCGGTTTTGCGTGGACAGCGTGTGCCCGTGAATCTGCGCCAGCTCGCTAATCATTTCGTACTGAATCTGAGTGATTCCCGAAGACGCGGCCACGCCAAGCGTAAAGGTTGCTGCTGCGCCAAGCCCCAAGCCGGCTGTGGCAAATGAGGTGACGCCCACCCGGATACATGCGCGCTTGATGGCCTCGCGCGCAGCGAGTTTCTTGCGCCCTTCCTCGGAGTTGGGATCTGCGACCGAGGAGTGGTCATCCTCTTCGCCGTGACGTACGTCTGCGTCTGCGTCCGCATCCGTATCCGCTTCTGCGTCCACTTCCGCAAGATCCTCTTCGGAGAGCGTCACGTCCTGGGTTGCCTCGCGCGCAAGACTTGCTGCACGCTCGAAATTTGCGCGCTCCTCACGTGACGGGCCCGCCATGGTTGTTTGTTGTCTTGGGCTTTACTTTTCCACACGCAAGCACACAAGCACGCACGCAAGCCCTCGTAGCGGTCTGACTTGCAAGGCGGGATTAGAGTCCCAGGTCTCACTCTGCCTCTGCCCCCCTTTCGCGCGGCAGCCGCGCCGAAGAAGTACGTATTGCTCGAGGTGGCTGCTCTCGCGCGGCACGTGCAAGTCGGTCGCCGCGCGAGTCGACGGCGAACCTCGGGATACCCTGCATCTGTCCCGTTCTGTTCTCGTTCCTCTACCGTTCCGGAACGAAACCGTCCTTTTTTTCCACACTGTGAGCCGCTCACTCGTTCATAGCGTTGCTTGTGTGAGAAAACCGTGACGGGTTTGGGACGAAAACAGCCAGCCAGACGGACAAAGAAAGAGCCAAGCATCGTGGACGAGAGACGAAGCTGGACAATCAGCCTTGCGCGGGCGCATGAGCAGCCCATCGAACGCGACTCGCGTGACTGCAAACCCAGAATGAGCGTTGGAGGGAGAATGCGCCACGTTCACCATGCAGTGTCTGCGGCGCTTCCCGTGCTCTTTGCCTACGTCCAGACGGCAAAAGTTCGCAAACCCACTTCACCTTTCGCCTTGACGCTGCTCTTTTTGCTGGCAGTCGTGAGCAGCATTTGGAGATGGAGAAGAAACAGGAGAGCACATTCCACGCCAAGTCTTTCCGATCGAGCAAATTCAGCTAACAAGAAAGGCATCCAAACGCATCCGAAAGCTATCGCCTTTAAACGTGAGGCGCTCCTCGTACGGCCAAAGACGCTCAAGATGCTTTCAAAGCTGTCCTCTTTTCTTCAAAAACAAAGGATTGAAAACCAAGATCGTCGTGTCTCTCAACAAGTTTCTCCCAAGATCGTCGCCCAAGCCGACTGTGAAGCATTTGAGCCTGCAGTGTGCCAAGAAACCTTGAGACCTTGTAGACTCAGCTCGAGGGAGTTTATTCGCGCGGCTCTCACCCGTCAAAGTCGCACGCTTCTCAACAAGGCCGTCTTCAAGACTGCTTTTACTTTGGCTGACCGAGTCGACGCGATTGCTTCTCGCGGAGATTTTATCGATTTGCGTGCAGCTGTGGCCATTTACTACACAGAAAGTCTCAGTAGAGCCTTTGTTGGGGTTCGTTTGCGCTGTCTTGACAGTCGTGAAAACATGGACATCGATCGTTTCCTCGTGGCTTCTGCTGCTGCGGACGCTGCACATCGTGAAGTCAGCAGCACGAGTGCCTCGTGCCACGAGTATTTGGTGGCGCGAATGCGCTCCGTTCTTCGTGGCGCCGCAGAGCAGCGAAGGCATGATTTTCGTGCAGGACGCAAAGTGAGGCGTGATCTGCTCAGCAGCATGCTGAGTGTTTCGCTGCAAGAGGTGAACAACAAAGAGCTCGTCGAGACGCTGCTCGAGTTCTTGTGCCCAGGCCTCGATACCATGAAAACAAGTGTATGCAATGCGCTTCAGCTGTTGTCACAAGATCCAATATGGATTTATCGCGCGCAAACCGAAGTCGATCGGGTCTTGGGCGACGAAAGCAGGAATGGCCCTGGAAGCGTTGTCGACATCGACCGTCTTCCCATTATTCGTGGCATCTTTCTGGAGTCGCTTCGATTATTCCCAGCTCCCTCCGATAGACTTCAAAACCACTGCTTCTTCAATCCGGCAAGATGGGTCTCTTCGGGCTCGTTTTGTGCCGAAGACTTTCGTCTTTTCACGAAAGATGAACGAACAATTCCGGGAAAACATGTTGCAGCTCTTCAGGCGACGGCCTTGCTCGCGGTTCTAATTGCACGTTTTGACTTTTACTTTCTCCCCGAGAACGAGATCACCAACGACCGGGTCACCGTACATCTGCTCCCTCGAAGCACATGATAAGGCTCGGCAATTGTTGAGCTCGTTTTCGCACAATACACATGACACCTGACAATTTTATTTTAAGACCGTCTCCACGTAAGACCAGGAGACGATTTCCCATATTGGTGTACGGAGATTTGGCACTCGCGATATTCCGCACTTCAGCCAATCGCGTCGCCGGCGCGCAGGCTCGCTCCGCCGCCCTCTGGCTGCTCAGAACACCCGGCGGCACGCCCGTGCAAGCCTTCGTTGTAAAGTTGTGTTTACCCCCTTTTTTC